>APFE031018416.1:185856-198291 GCA_000404065.3 Pinus taeda
AAAAACTAGACATAATAAATTTTAAAGTGTGAAAAATAAGTCTTCTAAAAAAAAGGTATGATGTATCAACACATTTCAAAATCAACATGAAAATCACTAACATTTAAAAACAAATATTTATATTTGATACATAAGAAAATTTAAATTGTCAAAAATATGCTCCCAAAAAAATAATTGTATTTTGCATCACCACTTTTCAAAATCGGGGGACGTTTTTACTACCCCTACAAAACAGGGAATTGTATCGGTTATTTAAAGTGCCAAAAACTATGTTCTAAACAAAATATGTGTGTTCTGCATCGCCCCTTTTCAAAATTGGGTCAATTTTTTGCTATCTCTACGAAACAAGTAACAGTATCGGTTCTCGTTTCAAAGTTTACATTGTTGAATCTTCTGAGATATCTTCGGGGCACAATCACTTATGGATTGCGATACACTGCCAGAGATGTGAGGTTGCATGGTTATTCTGATGCTGATTGGGCTAGCAGTGTGGTGGATCGCAAGAGCACTTCTGGATGTGGTTTTTCTTTGGGTTCTCCTTTGATATCCTGGATGACCAAGAAGCAGAATTTGGTTGCCTTGAGCACTACTGAGGCCGAATACATAGCTGCTAGTATGACCTCTTGTGAAGTTATCTGGTTGAGGAAGCTCTTCAGTGAGCTATTTAGACGTGTTGGATACCACCGTGATCCTCTACGACAACTAGAGTGGGATTCGATTTTCAAAGAATCTTGTATTTCATGATCACTCCAAGCATATAGGTATTAGGTACCTTTTTATCTGGGATATGGTACAGTGAGGAGCAATAAGGCTCCATCACATTGGGACTGATGAGAAGGTCGTCGATATTCTGACAAAGCTGCTAGGAAAGGTCAAGTTCTTGGCCTTCTGAGAACGACTTGGAGTCGTGGAGAGACCCTCTTATGAGGGTCCTATATGATATGGACATTGAGCTTTGGGAGCTTCGGGGGGCTTGGGGTACTTCTTGGAGCGATAAGAAATCATAGGGTGAGTGGTTCAACCTTCCCCTAGTGGTTTGTTGTGTATAGGGTGAGCGATTTAGCCTTCCCCTGTGATACCCCTTAGGGACATGTAGGCAAGATGAGTGGTTCATCCTTCTCCTGCTGAGACATCCTACCCATGCAGTCTAGGACTCATGTGAAGTACCTCTCATTTGGCCAATGAGTAGGGAAATAAAGATAGGGACCATATTACTACCGATGGATGCATCGTGTACTACCGTACTCCCTATGCTAGGATGACCGATATTGATCTAGGATCAATGGAACTAACTTCGGGTCAATAAGAGTGATATGAGACACTCTCCTTTGATTGGAACTGACTTTAGGTCAGTAAGAGTAGTATGAGACACTCTCTTTTATTTGGGACTGACTTCGAGTCAATAGAGAATGGTATGATACATTCTTGATCACTTCTTCATAGTTCAGCAGAGCATAGCAGTGCACTGATGGCAGAGATAGTACAGATTGGCAAATGGATTAGTAGATGGAGTTATTCTTAGTTGAGAGGGAGTGTTAAAATTGGTAACTAGGGCTAAACTCCACATGGATCATCTTATTTATGATTGCTGATATTTTTCTTGGATTCCTCTCTCCGAGAGGTGTAGGATTGATCTAGAGATCATCTGATTTCGACGTGTACAAATGAAGTTATGAATTTATTTTGATTATGGACAAATTATCAAGGTTGGTCAACAAACTTATGTAGGTTCAAAAGCCCAACAATCATGTCTATTCATCCTTAACATTTGCTATAAATACATGATGCCTTAGCCTCATCTGAACACACTTATCTTCACCCTTCTCTCTCTCTCTCTCTCCTCATTGATTGGGTGCAGATTTCTGAGCCTCTCTCTCTCCACATGTCTGAAGTTTCAGGAGGTCAAAATTTTAGGAGACCGAAATTTCAAGATAATTTGACCATGTGTTGACCTATTTGACTGTGTTTTTGGGTGGTATATTTCTGTTTGGCTAGGCCGCATTTCTCGGCACAGAAATCGAAGTCAAATGTTGACTTTGACCAACGTTGACTATAACAAGGGCTGACCACAGGGTTGGCTATTTGACCAGGTTTGAATAGACTACTTTGGGTTGTTTTGAGGGTTGATTCATCTTGTTGTTTGGAGGCCAAAGTTAACTAAAGTTGACCAAATTGTTGAGGGTCAAATCTACCTTGGTGACCAATGTTGACTTTTTTGGTTAGGGCTCTTTTACTGCTATTACAAAATATCGTATTTGTAAATTGTACTATCTCTCTCTGGTAAACTATTGAAGACTATAAGAAGATTTGATCAAGGGTTTCCCCACATTGGGGTTTGTCCCTAGTTGGTACCACATCTTGTGTCCTCTTGTCTTGGCTTGTCTTCTACTGTTTATATTTATGTTCTATCTGCATTTTACTATCATGTTGATGTGATTGTTAATCTGAATATTGATACTGGGCTATTAAAGAAATTGAAGTAAAATTGCTCTAAAGCTTAGAACATGCCATTTTACCTAAAATTAACAGATTTCTATGGTAAAATGGATCTTTGTCCCTAGCTGGTGCCACATCTTGTGTCCTCTTGTCTTGGCTTGTCTTTTACTGTTTATATTTATGTTCTATCTACATTTTACTATCATGTTGATATGATTGTTAATCTGAATATTGATAATGGGCTATTAAAAAAATTGAACTAAAATTGCTCTGAAGCATAGAACATACCATTTTGCCTAAAATTAACAGATTTCTATGGTAAAATGGATCTTTGTTTATATATACTATTTATATCTTATATATTTTAATGTGATAGAAGGTTTAGATATATCTCAAAAGTTATTATAAAATTTTTGCTTTTAGATTCAATTTTAAAAATGTTATAACATTAAATTCAAATAAAATATTTATAAAATATGTTGATTATGAAATTAGAAATGATTTTTGGACATGTGGTATTGATAAGCCATGGTATATAACAAAGTCTATTTACAACTTAATATCTATGGTAAAGTAACTTGTCTATCCATCATTAAAAATAATGTTATATTGTAAGTTTATTGTAAATATTAAAATTTTTATGTGCTTATTAATTAATATGATATGTATATTATAATTTCTTTTAAATCTGAAAAAATATTTATAATACATTTAACTTACACATCTCCTTTAAACTAAATTTTTTCCAAGAATAAAATAGTCATTTTTTCCATTCCCCACCAATAAAAAAATCATTTAAAAAATTAAATAACTTAGTCAAAAGTGGAGCTGGCAAAATAAACATGACTAAATTTAAGGAAATGATAATTTGTCGAAAGGAAAAACAAACTTTTCCTTTTATAGTTTTACTATATATAATGGAGTTGAATTAAAGTCTCTCATGTGCACATTATCTAGATAATGTGCATAGAGAAGTTAGAATCCATAAATAATGTGGATAGGGAAGTCGAGTTCGAATTCCATCTCAATGAAAATCATACAAGATCACTTAATTTATAAAATGGACTTGTATTAAAGTCTCTATGTGGAGCCAAGTCACAATCCTTTTTAAATGAAAATTATACATGTCATCAAAATCACTTAATCTATAAATACTTTTATTTATGGTAAATTTAACAAATTATCATTTAAAGTATAAGTTATTTTTTCTCTAACAATCTTTTTTTATAATTTCAATATATAGTGAAATCAAATTAGAATCTCCCATTTAAAAAGAATAAAAATAATCATAAAAATTCTATTGAATTTAGAAATAAAATTCCGCAAACCATTTTGAAAGAATAATTTATGTAATTATACTTTTTTAATTCCATTACAAATAATAAAAAATAGACACATTGAAAATGGAATTTCCATTATACATAATAAAATTAAAAAAAGTTATTGAATTATTTTATTCCACTTTACACGCAATAAAATTAAATCAGAATATATTCATTTAAACTGAAATTTCTATTATACATAATAAAAGTGAATTAAAATAGATCCATTTAAAGTGAACTATAAATCATAGAAACTCATTAAATCTACGAAGTGTTTTTTCTTATAAAACTCATTAATTCTACCGAGAATATTTTTTTAATAGTCGCAACAACAAAAAAACCTATTTAATTTTTTACAAATAAATTTGGAACATAGAGTGAGTTCAAATTTTCCATGCTGCAATAGTTAGGATTATAAAATCTTTCACTTTTAAAAGAAGTATAGTTTGACTTTGGAATGCCTCTGGAGACTCAAACCATTATTAATATATAAAGGGTAAATCCATTTTCTATTTTATTTTTCGAAAATTTAAAAATATTTTTAAACAATCATAAAAAAGAACAAGTATACTTTTATCATAATTTAATTTTATTAATATATTAAGACTCTTTTGTAAGATATTCATGTTCGACGTGAAAAATTTCGATGGATCCCGTGAGGCAAAAGGAAGCGTTGTGACCTAGTAATGGTGTGAAGCTTTGGAGTTGCAGTCGACCACTTGGGCTCCCTATGTGCGTCCACGACCCTCCTCTTGCTCGGGCTTCAGCGCCTTTGGCCTGGCTCTTATTTTGTTCATTGGGTGGGGAGTTCTGTTCTTTTTGCAGTGACTTTGTTTGTTTGTTGAAATCTTCACGAGGCTCATTCCTGCTCCTCCTTGGTTGGGCTGGCCTCCTAAATGGCGAAGCTTCCCCTGGTAGCGCCTCTAGTCACAGAAATTGCATCTTTCAACATTTTGATTGCATCAGCTTCAAAGTTCAGTAAGAAGGGCAAGTCAAACTTTGTGAAGAGAGCAAAGGAAATCCCCAAGATAGAGATATGTGCCCCTCAAGCCCGCTCTCATGCCTTGCAGCTTGTAGACAATGGTCTTATTAGCCAGTTTATAGGCCTTTGGCCATCCCCTGAGATGGTTAAAGCCTGGATTGAGAAGCACTAAAAGCCTCTTATTAAAGGTGTGGTAATCTCTTCCTTTCGTGGCAAAGGATTTTACAATTTTTACTTTGAGAATAGGTTGGACAAAGATTTAGTGTTCAGGAGTGATCAATACTTTATGGGGTCCTAGGGATTGTATCTGGATCAATGGAGTTCTAACTTCAATCCAATATGTGATGTTCCATCCTCGATTCCTGTCTCGGTGAAGTTGCCTTACCTCTCCCTTCACTATTGGAATGAGACAACTTTCAGGCTTATAGGGAACTCCCTGGGGAAGTGCATTGATTGTTCGAAGCCAAAAGATAACCTCTTCTCTTGTGTTAGGATCTGTGTGGAGGTGGATTTAGAGAAAGGCTTCCCAGCTGTTGTCAGTCTATGCATGGATAGTTAGACGCATGTGCAGGGAGTTGACTATGACCAACTGCCTTTTAAATGCAAGTTGGGCACTTTGCTAAGGGTTGCCCAAAAATTTTGGAAGTCTCGGATAAGCAATCAGAGGATCCTAAAGAGCATTGGCAACAAGTTAAAATAAGGAAGCACTCAACACATTCACTTAACGAGGGAACCCTTTGCTCCATTCTGGTCTCCAAAGATGTTGGCCCTTCTCAATCCCCTCCCTCGGGCACACCAGTGGTGGGGGGTTCAGGTATGGTGTTAGAGAATCATTTTGGGGTTTTAGGCTCTGCTCTTGGAGTTGAAAGTACCATTCCCTCCTCCCCCACTTCCTCCTCCCAAGAGGTCCCAGCCTCTCTTTTGGCCCACTCGGCTCTGGCCCCAAAAAGCCATAAGGCTACAAGCTCTAGCCCGGACACCGATAATAGCTCCGAAGAATCCTCAAAAGAGGATGAGGATGATAATGGACTTCTTACATCAAAGGAAGGTCTTGGGCCATCTGGGCAATAGAGTAATGCATATGAAAGTCCAGAAAGTACAAGGACAAAGAAACTAGAAAGAAAAAGGAAAAAAGTACGAAGAAAAACAAACAAGGAAGTAAGGAGGGAAAAAACTAAAAAAGACAAAGAGTTGGGAGTCCAACACACTATCCCTCGTCAACTAGCAGGAGAAAGGAATAAAGGAGGGGCAGGGGGAGAAGAAATACTATGGGCCTAGGTAAGGGGACGGAAAATACAAAAAAATGATTAATGAATATATCTCTTGGAAATGTAGGGGATTGGGATCAATAAAAAAGAATAATGGAAGTGAAATCCCTAATCCAAAATGAATGACTAGATGTCACCCTTCTTTAGGAGACCAAGTTAGATGAGCAAACCCTTCACTCAACCCAAAATAAGATCTAGAGTCGTAGAAATCTAGAAATAGTTAGTTCAAGAGGGGCATCAGGAGGCCTTTGTATGATGTGGAACCCAACGAAACTACAATTCATAAGTTCTTTAAAACTACTCATTGGATTGCAAGTTCTTTTAATATAATAGAAATGCAACAATCCTTCACAGTGGTCAATGTCTACATGCCCACTCACTTCCCTGAAAAGCAAGAATGTTGGAAGTCCCGGATGGAGATAAAGGGTATAGATTATGGTCATAGTTGTATTAAAGGAGGAGATTTCAATACAACAATGGGAAACCATGAAAAAGGGGTGGCTCCATTGTTCTAGACGCCCTCCAGGAGCATATGGAAGATCTCATATTAACTTTGAACCTCTTTGATGTTAAGCCCCAGAAAATTCTGTGTACTTGGACCAATAAAAGTGCAGGTGTGAGCCATATCACAGCTCGACTAGACTTCTTTTTGGACTCTCGTAGTCTCCTTATCCTAATTTTCTGCCTTAAATCCTCTATTCTGTCATGGTCCGATTCAGATCACTGGCCAATCAGTCTAACAATCTCCCAGCCCCTAGATCTCGGTCCTATCTCCTTTTGTTATTCTCCCCTATGGCTTGATGACCCTTATTTATTGGAGGTGGTTTCCCTCTCTTGGTCGAGATGGATTGAGGGAAGCCCAATAACTATTTGGGAGTCCAAGATTCGCAGACTGAAAGATAACATTAAAAAATGGCTAAAGGAAAAAAAATCAAGCAGATAAGGCAACATCATGGAGATGGAAGAAAAAATAGCTTCTATCCAAGGACAAATGGAATCAACCTTGGTAAGCGAAACAAACTTCAAAAAAGAATCAGAGACTTTCAAGGCTCTCCACATAAACCTTAGGAGGGAAGAGGAGTACTAGAGATTGAAATCTAGAAATAATTGGCTGAACGCTGGGGATAGGAACACAATTTTTTTTCCATAAACAAGCCAAGTTTAGGGAATCAAAAAGCAATATAGCATAGATAAATCATGGTTGGGAAACCATCAATAATTTTGAAGAAATTAAGCGAGTGGCGGTAGAACGCTATGAAAATCTATATACAAGAGACCCTTCAAGAGATCTAGATAGCAAAGAATTATTCCTCGAAAGTATCCCAGAGATAGTGTCAGAGGCAATGAATAAAACTCTGGTATCCCCTCCTTCGGTCGAGGAAATCAAAAGGGTAATCTTCTCCTTCCCCTCTGATAAGGCTCCTAGCCCGAATGGATTCTCGACAAGCTTCTATCAATTTTTTTGGGAAGTAATTAAGAAGGATCTATGCAGAATGGTGGGTTATCCTTTCAAGCGTTTGTCATGGGGGTGGCATCAATACTTCCTTCCTGGTTTTGATCCCCAAAGAATCGAACCCCTCTTCCTTCTCTAGATTTCATCTAATATCCCTTTACAATGTCTCATATAAAAATTTCTCGAATTTGTTGGCCTTAAGGCTCAAACCTCTTTTGCCTTCTTTGATCTCCAATAACCTGGGGGGGTTTGTCATAAACAAGGAAAACTTTGACAATATTATCCTAATATGAGAAGCTCTTTATTCGAGCTGGCGTAGGGGCGATGAAGGAATGATCATAAATTTGGCCATGGAAAACGATTTTGACAGAGTTAGCCATGGTTTCCTATACAAGTCCTAAAGAACATGGGGTTGGATGATACATTCATTAGATATATCAGCCTATGTATATCTTCCCCTTAGATTGCTCTGTTAGTCAATGGCCGGGTGGAGGGCTTCTTCAAGACTTCCAGGGGTCTACTTCAACGTTGTCCCCTCTCCCCCTTCTTATACATAATTATGACGGATGCCCTAAACACGAAAGTGGAGCATGAAAGAGCTATCCTCAATCTTATGGGAATAAGGTACAAACAAGGAATCAGAAGTATAAATCATGGACAATTTGTGGATGACACAATTTTGATGGGATGGGCCTCGACTATAATTATCCGACGCTTCAAAAGAAAATTAGATAGATTCCTTAGTGCTTCGGGGGGGACCATCAATGAAAACAAGAGCCACATCCATAACTAGAATATCTCCATCCAGAAAGAGAAGAAAATTGAAGAAATCATGGGGTTCAAAGCACTCAGAGACTCGAAAGACTTCAATTATTTAGGGGTACCTATATTCCTAAGACGTACCTATATTCCTAAGACGCGCTGCTCCATATGCCTGGCAAAAAGTCCAGAATAAAATGAAAACAAAAATGGTAAATTGGGGAGGGATATGGCTTAATCATGCGGGTAGAGAAACCCTGGTGAAGTTTGTCTTGTCGGTTATCCCCTTTATCAGTTTTCAGCCTTGCAAGCCCCAAGTGTGTATTACATCAAATGGGGATGTATATAAGGAAATTTATGTGGTATGGAGGGAGAATAGAAACCAAAAAATATCATTTGGTAAATTGGAAAACAACCAGAGACCCAAAACAACTTGGTGGATTGGGAATAAGGGACCCGGGGATAGCAAATATGGCAATGGAAGAAAAAATGTATTGATATATGACCACGAATTTGAATCAATGGTGGACTCAAGTTATTAGGGCTAAGTATTTAAATTATCAAAATTATCGAGAGAGAAGATGGGACCCAAGTTTGAGCTCCCCCACCCGGAAATTGACAAATTCCTCCTCTGACGTCATCAGAAAAAATATAAGCAAAGTCCCGAGGAATGGAGCCTCCATTAACATTTTCACGGATTCGATTATGGTCCTCCACCCATTGGGCTCATATTTTTCCCTAGATACTCCAAGAATATTCATGAGGCAAAGAGGGGTGGAAAATTTGGTTCAGATCTCAGAATGGGACCAACAAGGAGGGTGGAAGGGGTGGAAGATTGATAACATCCTAGAGGCCCTTCTCCCTCAAAGAGAAAAACTGATTAAGAAACTAAGAGGTTGTGCCCCCATAGCTCTCACTGTTGCAGATAAGTGGGGATGGAAAAATTCCAGCTACACTATTAAAGAAGGGTATTCTAACCTGCTCTTTAATTCCCAAGTACCACCTCAATCCTCCATCTGGAATAAAATCTGGAAACCAATGCTATCCCAAAGGTCAATTTTTTTTGTTGGCTACTATCTCATAAAAAAATCCTCACATTAGAGAACCTTCAAAAACAGGATCATATTGGCCCTTCAAGATGTTTGTTTTGTGAAATTTCGGAAGAGTCGATTCCCCATCTCTTTCTCCATTGTCAGGTGGGTAAGGAAGTCTGGTAAGTGATCCTAGGCCCTCTATAATGTAGGACTTCATGGTCGTCTCACCTCCTAATTTTTTTTTAGTTCTTGACCCAAATGCTATTTTGGCTCCCTTCAGGCCAAAAGCAACTTCAAAGATATTTGGTATGCTCTTCCCAAGTATGTCTGCTGGCAAATTTGGCTAACAAGGAACAAAGTGATTTTTAGAAAGACCTGCCCCTCCACCAGTTTTACAACCATGAAAGTCCTTTCACCGTGTACAGAATTGTACATAACAGAAATTGATCCCTCATTGGATGAAATCGAATTCGCTTGGACCGTGTCATGGGTATGCACCCCTACTACCCAGCTACCGACAAAAGGGAACCCCTCTCGTGCCCTGTGGATTCTAAGATTGTCTTCTGAGGGGTTGGTGAAATGGATAACATCCTCAAAACAATGGACTCTCCAATTTGATGAAGCATCAAAAGGTAACCCTGGTGTGGCAGGAAGGAGAAGGATTCTCATTAATCCCAAAGGAAACATCGAAGACATATATGCTTGGGGCCTAGGTATGAAGACAAACAATCAAGCTGTGACTTATAATTTGTTTCTAGGACTTTCCTTGGCTCAAAAAAAGTGCATCAGAAATATCCAAGTCTCAGGAGACTCAATGTTGATTATAAAACATGTGAAATACAATTCATCAACAAACAACATGAATCTAAATCAAATCATTGGTATATCCCAAGATATGATTCCTCTCTTTGATCTAGTATCATTCCCTCACATCCTACAAGGGAATAACCACGAAGCAGAGAGATGTGATCTCATGGAATGCAATGATTGCAGCATGTGTGCAGATTGGACATAGCGAGGAAGCCATAAAGCTCTTTTGCAAATTGAAAATGGTGGGCATGAAGCCTGATCATGTCACATTTGCCAGTGTCCTTAGAGCTTGTGCCAGCCTCGCAAATCTGGAACAGAGCAAGCAGATCCACTCACAAATCATCAAAATGACATCTGCGTCAGATATGACTGTGGAAAATGCACTTGTCACCATGTATTCCAAATGCCGTACCATAGATGATGCATCAAAGTTGTTTGATGCAATGATTTGTCGAGATACCATCTCATGGAATGCCATGATCACAGGATATGCTCAGCATGGACGACGTCTGGAATCAGTTTATCTCTTTGAACAGATGCAATCCAGACGCATCAAGCCAAATGAGATTTCATTTGTTGGCGTTCTTTCTGCATGCAGCCATGCAAGGCTAGTGGATGAAGGTTGGCACTACTATTCTTCAATGCCGTTGGATCATGGTATGGTGCCAGGTTTGGAGCACAATGCATGTATGGTGGACCTTGTAGGCCGTGCTGGGCAACTTGACAGAGCCGAAAACTTGATGAATGATATGCCATTTGGACCTAACGCTTTTGTCTGCCGGACTCTACTGGGAGCCTGCAGAGTTCATGCCAACCTGGAGGTAGGAAAACGTGTTGCAGAACGTCTAATTGAGTTGGACCCACAAGATGCTGCAACATACGTGACCCTCTCCAACATCTATGCTGCTGCTGGCAGGTGGGAAACTGCAACAAAAGTGAGAAAAATGATGAAAGACAGAGGAGTGAGAAAAGACCCTGGATTTAGTTGGATTGAGGTTAAGAATAGGGTGCATGCTTTTGTTGTGGGAGACCAAACACACCCACAAACAGAGGAGATCTATGCAGGGTTGGAGTGATTGACTGGGCAGATGGTGGAGGCAGGCTATTTGCCGGACACAAACTTTGTCCTCCACAATATGGAGCAGGACGATTAAAGAATACTCTGTCAGCCACCATAGTGAAAAGTGGGCCATAGCCTTTTGGGCTGATCAGCACACCTCCTTTGGATGCCAACAAGAGCTTTTAAGAACCCTTTTGTGTGGGGGTTGTCACATTACGACCAAGTTCATCTCCAAGATTACTAATACTTGTGAGGGATGCCAACTTCACCATTTTAAGGGTGGATTGTGTTCTTGTGGAGAATATTGGTGACACTCTTAACACACACCATGCATACTTTCAGAATATCGACCCTGCAATTGTATCACAGTTCTGGATGACTTAGTGTTTAAATTCATTTTGGCCTGCTATGTGGCATCAACATCTTTCCTTCAACGTTAGCTGGTATATTCTAGCATCCTTTGTTCATGTAGTATGAGGCAACAATTAGCGCCCTTTACCTATTCTGGCCAGTTTTTTGTTCTTTGGCATGACTTATTCATTGAGGCTTTTCCTTCATTGTGGGCATCTACGAAAAGGGTGGCCTGACACCTTCTGCTTTGACCTGAGGGAAACTTGTCAATCATTTTTTATTCGAGTCGAATAAAATTTTGACCGCACATTCTTTAAACAGGTGATTAAGTGAGCACATTGTTGAATTTAAACTGATTTGGTTTTCTCCTAATTGATTTATTAAATGTAAGATTTGAGTTTGTTGTTGCCTCGTGAATTTCTATTGAAGGCAAGAAACATCTGAGTTGTTGCAAAACTGTGACCAAGATAAGGAAAGTAATGTTATGAGAGTATCCAACACAATAATAGAGTCTGGATTATGGTTTCTTAGAGCAGACCTATTCTAAAGCAAATACTTGTAGTTGAACAAGCTCGATATGCAGATTGAATATCTATTAAGCTAAGCAGAAGCAGGTAGAAATGGCATGCTCAACATAGTTTATGAGAATTTTCTTCCATTAATTAATCATAATGACATGGGTGAATGTAAGTTTTCATTAATGCTTACCTTGATATTATATTGTGAAACAAGAAAGATAATTAGCAATGGAACCAATAGCGGAGAACCTAAGTGCATAATCCCTCTGAAATTAGTTAAACCGCAAACAAATATCTATTTCGAAGTTAGAATTTATTTCTTTCTAGGGACCAATAGGTGTGATTCAACATATCTAATGGGCACCAGTAGCTGTAACTACAACAATATCGAGTGCAATTGCAATAGCAGACTCAATAGGCACCCGGAAGTGGTAATTATAAC
>APFE031018416.1:198301-273566 GCA_000404065.3 Pinus taeda
GCTTACAACGCTAGATTGTATCTTTTTCTTGTCCCAAGAAACATTTTGGCTAACAACCTAGTAGTGATTTCTTGTGGCAACCTAACTGTGTGTTAATAAGAAATTTTCAATGGAATATGTCTTTCTGTAAAATATTAATTATGATAAAACTATTTCTATAAGTTATTATGTGCACCCTCCCCGCCACGTCAGAAAACCACGCGTAAAAGCACATGGAGCCGGTACGACACCTATCCACTGTGGAGCTCATGTGTTGGCTACTGTATCCAACCTTAAATGCATCTGTTCGCGCCATTTGAAAGGTTCGTTTGGGCTCATTCCTACGATGTTTGGGAATTCAATAATAACATTTCAAGTTGCATATGAAAAAGGCTAAATACAGAAATCAAGGAGGAGGCAATCTACGAAATTCAATTAGATTTGATCTGTTAATCATAAGAAATCATTTCAGTTCCAAGATAAATGAGTTTACAAAATTAGAAGTTAAAAAAAAAGTAAAATATCGCATGGAAATAATAGCAGATTAGCTCGATCATATTATATTGCAAGTCTTCGAAGTTACACAAAAATAAGGCTGTTACACAAAAATACATAAATATGATATTTCAGCTCACTTGCAACTGAGCAGATCTATTCTACCTTTACATGCAAAAACATGAAAATTTATTTACAATATTGGGAAATTCTCGAGATTCCTTTCCCTAAAGTCTAAATTGGTGTTAATTCAAGTCCTTTATTTGAATTCACTATAATATGTTAGTGTCCGCTACTGAAGATTGAGAAGGCCTAAAGTTGCCTTCATTAAGGTACCTTTCAGCTAAGGCAGCATGCATCGTAGCACCAAGTGGGAGAACATTTTCATCAATGGTGAATAGTGAAGTGTGTGGTGCATGTATTGATCGACATGTCTCGTATTTCATTCCAAAGAGAAAAAAGCCTGCAGGTATAACCTCAGTATAAAAAGCAAAGTCTTTTCCAGGCATGAGAGGAGTTGCAATTTTTAGATTATGTGCACCAAATAGATCAGCTGCAACTTTGCAAACATGATCATGCATAATTTGGTCATTCACAGTTGGAGGAATAAATGGATACTCCTTTTCTAAGAATTCCACAGTTGCAGTGCACCTCTGAACAAGAGATTGGCCTACAATAATCTGTAATAATTTGACATGTCAGATCACATTTATGATTTCTGTCTAGTTAATAGAATGAAAAATTGAAGGCAAGAACAAAGTAGTTTCAAGGGTTTTCTTTTATTTCAAATTCATCGAGATATCATAGCATAGTTCAGCTAAGGCCAAGGCTTATGCAACTAGTTGTAGTGAATATATGGGAAACAAGGTTCTCTGTGAAATCCATGAAAGACATTCAATTCTTTTCAATCCAGTAAATACAGACTTCAGTTAGAATCAGTTCAATGAAATTGATCGAGAAAGGCAGTAAGAAAACTCTCATCATCTAAGAATGAAATAAGCAACCAGAAAACCTTTAGTTCTTCGGCTCGAGCCTCGGACTCCTTTAACAACTTCCTAAAGATGCAACAGCCACTGATAAACAACCACAAAAACAAGACCTAACTCACTGTGAAATGTCCACTTTAGAGTATATGAACCCCCGGGGCCATCATATTGATAAGCTGCCTCACCAGATCTTTCCTTGAAAAGACAGGATCGAATAAGAGCATCAATAGGCGAACTTTTAAGAGCATTTCAATAATGAGATTAAAAAAGGTCAACTTTAAACATCAAGACATTCAATTCTTTTCAATCCAGTAAATACAAACTTCAGTTAGAATCAGTTCAATGAAATTGATCGAGAAAGGCAGTAAGAAAACTCTCATCATCTAAGAATGAAATAAGCAACCAGAAAAACTTTAGTTCTTCGGCTCGAGCCTCAGACTCCTTTAACAACTACCTAAAGATGCAACATCCACTGATAAACAACCACAAAAACAAGACCTAACTCACTGTGAAATGTCCACTTTAGAGTATATGAACCCTCGGGGCCATCATATTGATAAGCTGCCTCACCAGATCTTTCCTCGAAAAGACAGGATCGAATAAGAGCATCAATAGGCGAACTTTTAAGAGCATTTCAATAATGAGATTAAAAAAGGTCAACTTTAAATAGCAAGACATTCAATTCTTTTCAATCCAGTAAATACAGACTTCAGTTAGAATCAGTTCAATGAAATTGATCGAGAAAGGCAGTAAGAAAACTCTCATCATCTAAGAATGAAATAAGCAACCAGAAAAACTTTAGTTCTTCGGCTCGAGCCTCAGACTCCTTTAACAACTACCTAAAGATGCAACATCCACTGATAAACAACCACAAAAACAAGACCTAACTCACTGTGAAATGTCCACTTTAGAGTATATGAACCCTCGGGGCCATCATATTGATAAGCTGCCTCACCAGATCTTTCCTCGAAAAGACAGGATCGAATAAGAGCATCAATAGGCGAACTTTTAAGAGCATTTCAATAATGAGATTAAAAAAGGTCAACTTTAAACATCAAGACACCCAATTCTTTTCAATCCAGTAAATACAGACTTCAGTTAGAATCAGTTCAATGAAATTGATCGAAAAGGCAGTAAGAAAACTCTCATCATCTAAAAATGAAATAAGCAACCAGAAAAACTTTAGTTCTTCGGCTCGAGCCTCAGACTCCTTTAACAACTGCCTAAAGATGCAACATCCACTGATAAACAACCACAAAAACAAGACCTAACTCACTATGAATGTTGAAGAAATAAAGTTTATTTGTCCCTTCATTCAGAAATTCTTTTGCGACTCATAAGTAAATAATGTCCTTAGTACTTACATGCAACTTTAGTTGAGTTAGAATTGACAAATGTTCCATCAATAAGGATTGTGGGTAAGAAATTTATGTTCAAAAGAGCTCCACCCATACCAGACTTGGCTCGGTGAAAAACTTGGTCAAACAAAAGAGTTAAGAGTTTCTAGACTCGACTTGGGGAAAACAGGGCAAAACCCACTTAGTGGTTGCGGATGATGCGAGATACAGGTTGTGGATGATTCTGATGGCGTAAAAGCGCCTCATAACACAACATCTTAACTGAAGAACAACTGTTAGCTAGAATTGACAAATGTTCTATCAACAGGGACTGGTACTAAGAAAATTCTGAGTAATGATAATTACATTCCACTGTTACCAGACGGCTTGCTGACAAAATTGGTAAGGCAAAAGAGTTGAGATTTTGTAGATGAGGCCAGATGCATGTACTGGGTGATTTTTATGGCATAAAAGTGCCTCATAGTAGTGAGGCCAGATGCATGTGCTGGGTGATTTTTATGGCATAAAAGTGCCTCATAGGAGTGAGGCCAGATGCTTGTGCTGGGTGATTTTTATGGCATAAAAGTGCCTCATAGCAGTGAGGCCAGATGCATGTGCTGGGTGATTTTTATGGCATAAAAGTGCCTCATAGCAGGGCAGCCTAGCTGAAGAATCGTGATAAACCCTAAACCTTCAACAACAAACAGCCCATAAACCCTAAACCCTCATAAAAAATCCTTAAAAAATGCCATAAAATACCATTAAATCGTTACTTAAATATCCAAAACACAGAGATGTTGTGTTGAAAAACACAGAGTGCAGCTGAACAGCCCATAAACCCTAAACCCTCATAAAAAATCCTAAAAAAATGCCATAAAATACCATTAAAAGGTTACAAAATATCCAAAACACAGAGATGTTGTGTTGAAAAACACAGAGTGCAGCTGGTAGGATTAAAATCCTACCGGATACATGCTCGCCGACCTTCCCCACCTTCCTCGGAGCTCGCCAACCTGCAACGACCTCTTCCACACAAAGGTCCACACCTGCAACGAGAAGAAAAATAAATATTAGGAACAGAAAACCACAAAAAGACCACAAAAAACTAGTAAAACACCATTTTACCTCGAGCTTACTAAAACAATGACCGACTCCTCCCCAAACAACAAAATGGCCGAATAAGACCAGCAATAGAGAAATGCTAAACAACCGGGGTTTAGGGTCGAACAAGAAATCCAGGCGGAACAGCAGAAGCGTTGTGCGAACATCAAACCCTGAAACACCAGCAAACAAGTCAACTAGCACCTGCATACCAGGCGAAGAGCGCAGGTCCACAAACCCTGTCGCATGAACAAACGCCTCTACCAGCACAGGAATAGACGACCAAGCGCGCAGGTTCCGGGGCCGTTCCGCGCCATCTTTGGCGAGGGGCTTCACCCAACAACCGGCCCCGAGCAGAAACAAAAAGGGCAAGCACAACATCGCAGGAATGAGCCCAAACGAATCTTTCAAATGGCGTGAACAGATGCATTTAAGGTTGCATACGGTAGCCAACACATGGAGCTCCACGGTGGACAGGTGTCGTACCGGCTCCATGTGCTTTACTCGTGGTTTTGTTGACATGGTGGGGAGGGCGCACATGTAATGGCGACCCTCCCCTATACATAATAAAATTAAAAAAAATAAGTTATTTAAGTTTAACTTTTTTAATTCTATTACACTCAATAAAATTAAATCAGAATATACTCATTTAAACTGAAATTTCCATTATACATAATAAAATTGAATTAAAATAGATCCATTTAAAGTGAACTATAAATCATACAAACTCATTAAATCTACAAAGTGTTTTTTCTTATAAAACTCATTAATTCTACCGAGAGTATTTTTTAATAGTCCCTATTTAATTTAGTTCAAATTTTCCATGTTGCAATAGTTAGGATTATAAAATCTTTCACTTTTAAAAGAAATAGTTTGACTCTGGAATGCCTCTGGAGACTCAAACCATTATTAACATATATAAAGGGTAAATCCATTTTCTATTTTATTTTTCGAAAATTTAAAAATATTTTAAAAAATTATTAAAAGAACAAGTATACTTTTATCATAATTTATTTTATTAATATATTAAAACTCTTTTGTAAGATATTCACGTTCGACGTGAAAAATTTCGATGGATCCCGTGAGGCAAAAGGAAGCGTTGGGTAATGGTGTGAAGCTTTGGAGTTGCAGTCGACCACTTGGGCTCCCTATGTGGGTCCACGACCCTCCTCTTGCTCGGGGTTCAGCCCCTCTGGCATGGCTCTTATTTTGTTCATTGGGTGGGGAGTTCTGTTCTTTTTGCGGGGGCTTTGTTTGTTTGTTGAAGTCTTCAGAAGGCTCATTCCTGCTCCTCCTGGGTTGGGCTGGCCTCCTGAATGGCGAAGCTTTTCCTGGCAGCGCCTCTACTCACAGAAATTGCATCCTTCAACATTTTGATTGCATCAGCTTCAAAGTTTTACTCACAGAAATTGCATCCTTCAACATTTTGATTGCATCAGCTTCAAAGTTCACTAAGAAGGGCGAGTCAAAGTTTGTGAAGAGAGTAGAGGAGATCCCCAAGAAAGAGATATGTGCCCCTCGAGCCCGCTCTCATGTCCTGCAGCTTGTAGACAATGGTCTTATTAGCCAGTTTATAGGCCTTTGGCCATCCCCTAAGATGGTTAAAGCCTCGATTGAGAAGAACTGAAAGCCTCTTAATAAAGGTATGATAATCTCTTCCTTTCGTGGCAAAGGATTTTACAATTTTTACTTTGAGAATAGGTTGGACAAAGATTTAGTGTTCAGGAGTGGTCCATACTTTATGGGGTCCTAGGGATTGTATCTAGATCAATGGAGTCCTAACTTCAATCCAAAACGCGATGTTCCATCCTCAATTCCTGTCTCGGTGAAGTTGCCTTACCTCTCCCTTCACTATTGGAATGAGACGACTTTCAGGCTTATAGGGAACTCCCTGGGGAAGTGCATTGATTGTTCGAAGCCAAAAGATAACCTCTTCTCTTGTGTTAGGATCTGTGTGGAGTTGGATTTAGAGAAAGGCTTCCCAGCTATTGTCAATCTATGCATGGATAGTTAGACGTATGTGCAGGGAGTTGACTATGACCAATTGCCTTTTAAATGCAAATTGTGCCATGAGTATGGGCACTTTGCTAAGGGTTGCCCAAAATTTTTGGAAGTCTCGGATAAGCAATCAGAGGATCCTAAAGAGCATTGGCAACAAGTTAAAATAAGGAAGCACTCAACACATTCACTTAACGAGGGAACCCTTTGCTCCATTTTGGTCTCCAAAGATGTTGGCCCTTCTCAATCCCCTCCCTCAGGCACACCAGTGGTGGGGGGTTCAGGTATGGTGTTAGAGAATCGTTTTGGGGTTTTGGGCTCTGCTCTTGGAGTTGAAACTACCATTCCCTCCTCCCCCACTTCCTCCTCCCAAGAGGTCCGAGCCTCTCTTTCGGCCCACTCAGCTCTGGCCCCAAAAAGCCATAAGGCTACGAGCTCTAGCCCGGACACCGATAGTAGCTCCGAAGAATCCTCACAAGAGGATGAGGATGATAATGGACTTCTTACATCAAAGGAAGGTCTTGGGCCATCTGGGCAATAGAGTAATGCATATGAAAGTCCAGAAAGTACAAGGACAAAGAAACTAGAAAGAAAAGGGAAAAAAGTACGAAGAAAAACAAATAAGGAAGTAAGGAGGGAAAAAACTAAAAAAGACAAAGATTTGGGAGTCCAACACACTATCCCTCGTCAGCTAGCAGGAGCAAGGAATAAAGGAGGGGGTGGGGGGAGAAGAAATACTATGGGCCCAGGTAAGGGGGCAGAAAATACAAAAAAATGATTAATGAATATATCTCCTGGAAATGTAGGGGACTGGGATCAATAAAAAGAATAATGGAAGTGAAATCCCTAATCCAAAATGAATGACTAGAAGTCACCCTTCTTTAGGAGACCAAGTTGGATGAGCAGACCCTTCACTCAACCCAAAATAAGATCTAGAGTCGTAGAAATCTAGAAATAGTTAGTTCAAGAGGGGCATCAGGAGGCCTTTGTATGATGTGGAACCCAACGAAACTACAATTCGTAAGTTCTTTAAAACTACTCATTGGATTGCAAGTTCTTTTAATATAATAGAAATGCAGCAATCCTTCACAGTGATCAACGTCTACATGCCCACTCACTTCCCTGAAAAGCAAGAATGTTGGAAATCCCTGATGGAGATAAAGGGTATAGATTATGGTCATAGTTGTATTAAAGGAGGAGATTTCAATACAACAATGGGCAACCATGAAAAAAGGGGTGGCTCCATTGTTCAAGACACCCTCCGAGAGCATATGGAAGATCTCATATTAACTTTGAACCTCTTTGATGTTAAGCCCCAGAAAATTTTGTGTACTTGGACCAATAAAAGCGCAGGTGTGAGCCATATCGCGGCCCGACTAGACTGCTTTTTGGCCTCTCATAGTCTCCTTATTCTAATTTTCTGCCTTAAATGCTCTATTCTGTCGTGGTCCGATTCAGATCACCGGCCAATCAGTCTAACAATCTCGCAGCCCCTAGATCTAGGTCCTATCCCCTTTCGCTATTCTCCCCTGTGGCTTGATGACCCTTATTTATTGGAGGTGGTTTCCCTTTCTTGGTTAAGATGGATTGAGGGAAGCCCAATAACTATTTGGGAGTCCAAGATTCGCAGACTGAAAGACAACATTAAAAAGTGGCTAAAGGAAAAAAATCAAGCAGATAAGGCAACATCATGGAGATGGAAGAAAAAATAGCTTCTATCCAAGGACAAATGGAATCAACCTTGGTAAGCGAAGCAAACTTCAAAAAAGAATCAGAGACTTTCAAGGCTCTCCACATAAACCTTAGGAGGGAAGAGGAGTAGTAGAGATTGAAATCTAGAAAGAATTCGCTGAAGGCTGGGGATAGGAACACAATTTTTTTTCCATAAACAAGCCAAGTTCAGGGAATCAAAAAACAATATAGCATAGATAAATCATGGTTGGGAAACCATCAATAATTTTGAAGAAATTAAGCGAGTGGTCGTAGAATGCTATGAAAATCTATATACAAGAGACCCTTCAACAAATCTAGATAGCAAAGAATTATTCCTCGAAAGTATCCCAGAGATAGTGTCAGAGGCAATGAATAAAACTATGGTATCCCCTCCTTCGGTCGAGGAAATCAAAAGGGTAATCTTCTCCTTCCCCTCTGATAAGGCTCTTGGCCCAAATGGATTCTCGACAAGCTTCCATCAATTTTTTTGGGAAGTAATTAAGAAGGATCTATGCAGAATGGTGGGTTATCCTTTCAACCGTTTTGTCATGGGGGTGACATCAATACTTCCTTCCTGGCTTTGATCCCCAAAGAATTGAACCCCTCTTCCTTCTCTAGATTTCATCTAATATCCCTTTACAATGTCTCATATAAAAATTTCTCGAATTTGTTGGCCTTAAGGCTCAAACCTCTTTTGCTTTCTTTGATCTCCAATAACCTAGGGGGGTTTGTCACAGACAAGAAAAACTTTGACAATATTATCCTAGTACAAGAAGCTCTTTATTCAAGCTGGCGTAGGGGCGATGAAGGGATGATCATAAAGTTGGCCATGGAAAACGCTTTTGACAGAGTTAGCCGTGGTTTCCTTATACAAGTCCTAAAGAAAATGGGGTTGGATGATACATTCATCAGATATATTAGCCTATGTATATCTTCCCCTTAGATTGATCTGTTAGTCAATGGCCGGGTGGAGGGCTTCTTCAAGGCTTCCAGGGGTCTACTTCAAGGTTGTCCCCTCTCCCCCTTCTTATACATAATTATGACGGATGCCCTAAACAAGAAAGTGGAGCATGAAAGAGGTATCCTCAATCTTCCGGGAATAAGGTACAAACAAGGAATCAGAAGTATAAATCATGGACAATTTGTGGATGACACAATTTTGATGGGAGGGGCCTCGACAATAATTATCCGACGCTTCAAAAGAAACTTAGATAGATTCCTTAGTGCTTCGGGGGGGACCATCAATGACAACAAGAGCCACATCCATAACTAGAATATCTCCCTCCAAAAAGAGAAGAAAATTGAAGAAATCACGGGGTTCAAAGCACTCAGAGACTAGAAAGACTTCAATTATTTAGGGGTACCTATATTCCTAAGACGAGCTGCTCCATATGCCTGGCAAAAAGTTTAGAATAAAATGAAAACAAAAATAGTAAATTGGGGAGGGATATGGCTTAATCATGCGGGTAGAGAAACCCTGGTAAAGTTTGTCTTGTCGGTTATCCCCTTTATCAATTTTCAGCCTTGCAAGCCCCCAAGTGTGTTTTACATCAAATGGGGATGTATATAAGGAAATTTATGTGGTATGGAGGGAGAATAGAAACCAAAAAATATCATTTGGTAAATTGGAAAACAACCAGACACCCAAAACAACTTGGTGGATTGGGAATAAGGGACCCGAGGATAGCAAATATGGCAATGGAAGAAAAAATGTATTGGAATATGATCATGAATTTGAATCAATGGTGAACTCAATTTATTAGGGATAAGTATTTAAATTATCAAAATTATCGAGAGAGAAGATGGGACCCAAGTTTGAGCTCCCCCATTTGGAAATTGACAAATTCCTCCTCCGACATCATCAAAAAAATATAAGCAAAGTCCCGAGGAATGGAGCCTCCATTAACATTTTCACGGATTCGATTATTGTCCTCCACCCATTGGGCTCATATTTTTCCCTAGATACTCCAAGAATATTCATGAGGCAAAGAGGGGTGGAAAATTTCGATCAGATCTTAGAATGGGACCAACAAGGAGGGTGGAAGGGGTGGAAGATTGATAACATCCTAGAGGCCCTTCTCCCTCAAAGAGAAAAACTAAGTAAGAAACTAAGAGGTTGTGGCCCCATAGCTCTCACTGTTGCAGATAAGTGGGGATGGAAAAATTCCAGCTACACTATTAGAGAAGGGTATTCTCACTTGCTCTTTAATTCTCAGGTACCACCTAAATCCTCCATCTGGAATAAAATATGGAAACTAATGCTATCCCAAATGTCATTTTTTTTTTGTTGGCTACTATCTCATAAAAAAATCCTCACAGTAGAGAATCTTCAAAGACAGGATCATATTGGCCCTTCAAGATGTTTGCTTTGTGAAATTTCGGAAGAGTCGATTCCCCATCTCTTTCTCCATTGTTAGGTGGGTAAGGAAGTCTGGTCGGTGATCCTAGACCCTCTATACTGTAAGACTTCATGGTCGTCTCACCTCCTGTTTTTTTTTTAGTTCTTGGCCCAGATGCTATTTTGGCTCCCTTCAGGCCAAAAACAACTTCAAAGATATCTGGTATGCTCTTCCCAAGTATGTTTGCTGACAAATTTGGCTAACAAGGAACAAAGCGATTTTTAGAAAGACCTACCCCTCCGTCAGTGTTACAGCCATGAAAGCCCTTTCATCGTGTATGGAATTGTACATAACAGAAATTGATCCCTCATTGGATGAAATCGAATTCGCTTGGACCGTGTCATGGGTATGCACCCCTACTACCCAGCGACTGACAAAAGGGAACCCCTCTTGTGCCCTATGGATTCTAAGATTGTCTTCTGAGGGGCTGGTGAAATGGATAACATCCTCAAAACAACGGACTCTCCAATTTGATGGAGCATCAAAAGGTAACCCTGGGGTGGCAGGAAGGAGAGGGATTCTCATTAATCCCAAAGGAAACATCGAAGACATATATGCTTGGGGCCTAGGTATGAAGACAAACATTGAAGACATATATGCTTGGGGCCTAGGTATGAAGACAAACAATCAAGCTGTGACTTATAGTTTGTTTCTAAGACTTTCCTTAGCTCAAAAAAAGTGCATCAGAAATATCCAAGTCTCAAGAGACTCAATGTTGATTATAAAACATGTGAAATACAATTCATCAACAAACAACATGAATCTAAATCAGATCATTCGTGAATCCCAAAATATGATTCCTCTCTTTGATCTAGTATCATTCTTTCGAATCCTAAAAGGGAATAACCATGACGCAGAGAGAGATGTGATCTCATGCAATGCAATGATTGCAGCATGTGTGCAGATTGGATATAGCGAGGAAGCCCTAAAGCTCTTTTGCAAATTGAAAATGGTGGGCATAAAGACTGATCATGTCACATTTGCCAGTGTCCTTAGAGCTTGTGCCAGCCTCGAAAATCTGGAACAGGGCAAGCAGATCCACTCACAAATCATCAAAATGACATCTGCGTCAGATAGGACTGTGGAAAATGCACATGTCACCATGTATTCCAAATGCCGTACCATAGATGATGCATCAAAGTTGTTTGATGCATGATTTGTCGAGATAACATCTCATGGAATGCCATGATCACAGGATATGCTCCGCATGGACGACGTCTGGAATCACTTTATCTCGTTGAACAGATGCAATCGAGACGCAGCAAGCCAAATGAGATTTCATTTGTTGGCGTTCTTTCTGCATGCAGCCATGCAAGCCTAGTGGATGAAGGTTGGCACTACTATTCTTCAATGCCGTTGGATCATGGTATGGTGCCAGTTTTGGAGCACTATGCATGTATGATGGACCTTGTAGGCCGTGCTGGGCAACTTGACAAAGCCGAAAACTTGATGAATGATATGCCATTTGGACCTAATGCTTTTGTCTGCCGGACTCTACTGGGAGCCTGCAGAGTTCATTCCAACCTGGAGGTAGGAAATCGTGTTGCAGAACGTCTAATTGAGTTGGACCCACAAGATGCTGCGACATACGTGATTCTCTCCAACATCTATGCTGCTGCTGGCAGGTGGGAAACTGCAACAAAAGTGAGAAAAATGATGAAAGACAGAGGAGTGAGAAAAGACCCTGGATTTAGTTGGATTGAGGTTAAGAATAGGGTGCATGCTTTTGTTGTGGGAGACCAAACACACCCACAAACAGAGGAGATCTATGCAGGGTTGGAGTGATTGACTGGGCAGATGGTGGAGGCAGGCTATTTGCCAGACACAAACTTTGTCCTCCACAATATGGAGCAGGACGATTAAAGAATACTCTGTCAGCCACCTTAGTGAAAAGTGGGCCATAGCCTGTTGGGCTGATCAGCACACCTCCTTGGATGCCAACACGAGCTTTTAAGAACCCTTTTGTGTGGGGCTTGTCACATTACCACCAAGTTCATCTCCAAGATTACTAATACTTGTGAGGGATGCCAACTTCTTCATCATTTTAAGGTGGATTGTGTTCTTGTGGAGAATATTGGTGACACTCTTAACGCACACCATGCATACTTTCAGAATATCGACCCTGCAATTGTATCCCAGTTCTGGATGACTTAGTGTTTAAATTCATTTTGGCCTGCTATGTGGCATCAACATCTTTCCTTCAACGTTAGCTGGTATATTCTAGCATCCTTTGTTCATGTAGTATGAGGCAACAATTAGCACCCTTTACCTATTCTGGCCAGTTTTTTGTTCTTTGGAATGACTTATTCATTGAGGCTTTTCCTTCATTGTGGGCATCTACGAAAAGGGTGGCCTGACACCTTCTGCTTTGACCTGAGGGAAGCTTGTCAATCATTTTTTATTCGAGTCGAATAAAATTTTGACCGCACATTCTTTAAACAGGTGATTAAGTGAGCACATTGTTGAATTTAAACTGATTTGGTTTTCTCCTAATTGATTTATTAAATGTAAGATTTGAGTTTGTTGTTGCCTCGTGAATTTCTATTGAAGGCAAGAAACATCTGAGTTGTTGCAAAACTGTGACCAAGATAAGGAAAGTAATGTTATGAGAGTATCCAACACAATAATAGAGTCTGGATTATGGTTTCTTAGAGCAGACCTATTCTAAAGCAAATACTTGTAGTTGAACAAGCTCGATATGCAGATTGAATATCTATTAAGCTAAGCAGAAGCAGGTAGAAATGGCATGCTCAACATAGTTTATGAGAATTTTCTTCCATTAATTAATCATAATGACATGGGTGAATGTAAGTTTTCATTAATGCTTACCTTGATATTATATTGTGAAACAAGAAAGATAATTAGCAATGGAACCAATAGCGGAGAACCTAAGTGCATAATCCCTCTGAAATTAGTTAAACCGCAAACAAATATCTATTTCGAAGTTAGAATTTATTTCTTTCTAGGGACCAATAGGTGTGATTCAACATATCTAATGGGCACCAGTAGCTGTAACTACAACAATATCGAGTGCAATTGCAATAGCAGACTCAATAGGCACCCGGAAGTGGTAATTATAACATTATTGATTACTTAAAGAGTAAGTACGATTGCAAGGGGATTCCAGAGTTAATATTATCTCATGCACAAGAGTCCCAACAATAGTTAGCCTGAATAATCAATACAGTATTCATATGTAAAGAAAGTTGAGCTGGTTAACAGCTACTGTTAGTGTGCCAGGATGTCAGGAAATCTCCACTTTGTCATGAACAACAAGCTCGTTTCCTTTGTGATCGATGACTACTAAGGGCCTCAACTATTTTTAATTAAAATACAGTAAAACTTCTCAGTGCCTGAGCTATTTCAGTTAAATATTAAAATATAATAAATACACATGTGTTGATATACGTAATATATACTAAATTAATATTATAATAATAACTAGTTATTAATATATAATAAAAATAATAAAAAAATTAATTTTAATTTTAAGATCATAATCAATTTAGACACCAAATTGGTATATGAGATATTTTTGTTTATGGGATAAGGGATGCCCTCTATATGGTAATTTGACTGTTAAAGTTTACAAAGTTGCACATCTACCTTTCTCTAAATTTAAACTTGCCACCTTTATGACTTTTTGAAAAAACACACACATTTTTTTAAGTTTTAGGATGTATCTAAAGTGGTTTAATTATTAATTATAAATAATTATTATTATTATTTTTGTTTTATTTGATTTGATTTTTTATTTTTATGTAATTTGCCACAATCAAATGTTTAACATAACATAACATGTCATTACATCATCTTTTCCATATTGACTCATTATAATGTAACAAAACATATTTACAAGTTAATAATATCCATGGTGAAGTGGGGGTGAATATTCATGGTTAAAAATCTTGTTATAATGTAAGTATTAAGTTTTTATGTGCTTATTAATGAAATTTAAATATGGTCACAAAATTATTATTTTGATTTTGTTAAAATTGGCAACTAGGGCCAAACTCCACATGGGTCATTGTATTTATGACATCTAATATTTTTCTTGGATTCCTCTCTCCGAGAGATGTAGGATTGATTTAGAGATCGTCTGATTCTGACATGTACAAATGAAGTTATGAATTTATTTTGATTATGGACAAATTGTCAAGGTTGGTCAACAAACTTATGTAGGCTCATAAACTCAACAGTCACGTCTATTCATTCTCAATGTTTGTTATAAATACATGATGCCTTAGCCTCATTTGGATACACTCATCTTCACACTTCTCTCTCTCTCTCTCCTCATTGATTGGGTGCAGATTTCTAGGCCTCTCTCTCCACATGTCCGAAAGTTCAGGAGAGCAAAATTTCAGGAGGTCGAAATTTCAGGAGGCCAAAATTTTAGGAGATCGAAATTTCAGGAGACCGAATTTTTGGACAATTTGACCATGTGTTGACCAACAACATAGCCCTGTTTGACTGTGTTCTTGGGTGAGATATTTCTGTTTGGGCAGGCCACATTTCTGGGCACAAAAATCGAGGTCAAACATTGACTTTGACCAGCGTTCACTGCAGCGAGGGCTGACCACAGGGTTGGTTGTTTGACCAAGTTTGACTAGGCTGTTTTGGGTTGTTTTGAGCGCTGATTCATCTTGCTATTTAGAGGCTGAAGTTGACTGAAGTTGACCAAATTGTTGAGGGTCAAATCTGCCCTGTTGACCAGCATTGACTTCTCTGGTTAGGGCTCTTTTACTACTATTACAAAATATCAGATTTGTAAATTGTACTATCTCTCTCTGCTGAACTATTGAAGACTATAAGAAGGTTTGATCAAGGGTTTCCCCACGTTGGGGTTTGTCCTTGGTTGGTGTCACATCTTGTGTCCTCTTGTCTTGGCTTGTCTTCTACTGTTTATATTTATGTTCTATCTGCATTTTACTATCATGTTGATGTGATTGCTAATCTGAATATTGATACTGGGCTATTAAAGAAATTGAAGTAAAATTGCTCTAAAGCATAGAACATACCATTTTTCCTAAAATTAACATGGAATCAGAGCTGAGGTGAAGACAAAGCCCAAGCAAGATTGAAAGAGCAATCACCAAAGACGGTTGGACAAGGACAAAAGACTTAATGGGTTCTTCATCCCACTTCCCGACTGAAGACAATCTCCATGATCAATCTGACTATCATGGATGGAAGTTGTCTCTTGATTTGACCTTGGAAGAACAAGAAGTGATGGATTATGTGCAGGGTAAAATCCCCGAGCTTCCTTCAAATGCACCAACTACTGTGAAGACCAAGTACAATATGGTTGAAGTCAAAGTGAAGAAGATTATCAGGGATTCCATTAACAAGTGTTTGATGGCCTACATCTCTGAATTGAAGACCTCCAAGGAGATCTACGATAGGTTGATCACCATGTTCAAGTTTAGTAATGCTAATCTAATTCTATTTCTCAAGAATAAGTCGAAAGATATTAAGAAGGGCAAGGATGAGGATATTCAATCATACTTCTTAAGGATCACTAAGATCAAGAATGATCCACTTTCGATTGGAGAAGTCATTCCTAACAGGGAACTTGCTCTCACCACCCTTGGAGGACTCCCACTTGAGTGGTATGTATTTAGAACCACTATACTCAACAACGATCGAATTCCAGGGTTTGAAGAATTGATGTGGAGATGCATTTAAGAAGAAACAAGAATGGTGGAGCAAGAAATGTCTTCTATTATAAGCAACCCCACTACATTCTCCGATCATGCCAAAAGGAGAAATAATGTAGGGTTTAAAGGTCATTTCCATGGAAATCCTAGATCTAACAGAGGAAGGAAAGGTGGGTGCTTTGTTTGTAATAAGTTAGGCCACTATGCAAGGGAGTGTCCAAATAGAAGGGACGCATCACATGATGATGATCACAATCATTCCAGGGGCAACTTCAACAACAATGATCAAAGGAATGGCAGGTCCAATGGCAAGGGAAAAAGGAATGTGGGACATCAAGGAAATGGTCGACCCTCCAAGAAAGCAAGGAACTCCAGGTATGAAGAATCCAATGTTGTTAACAATAAGCAAAAAGAATACTATCTTATATCGGTCCTCTCCACTGCCTCTCCTCTGGGCACTTTGGGAAATTGGCTGATTGATAGTGGTACATCAAGGCACTTCACCGGATACAAGGAAGCCCTCTCTAATCTAATAGAAAATGAGACAAATTTGGAGATCATCCTTGGAGACAATGCCACCTATCTCGTGAAAGGAGTAGGGAATGTTACCTTTCAATTGAATCAAGGTAACACTATTCATTTGCAAGTAGTACTATATGTACCCGATCTCAAGAAGAACCTGGTGTCCATTTCAACAATGGAAGATAAAGGATTCAAGGTGGATTTTATCGATGGAAACGTACATGTTTGGAAAAGAAATTTTAAAGGTGCTTTTACTCGTGCGTTTAGGGTTGACACTTTGTATCAAGTTGGATGAAGTCTATTGGGAGCCATGTCTTGCGACACATCTCTACAATCTAAACTTTGGCACCCAAGGTTTGCCCATATTCATTATAAGGCCCTACCTGATGTGAGATAGAGGGTGACAAGTATGCCTGAATTCAAAGTAGAGCATGAAGGTGCATGTCCAGGATGTGTCGAAGGAAAACTTACAAGGGGACCATTCCCCTCAAGTAATGGAAAGACTACATCCACTCTGACATATCTAGTATGATGCTTGTAAACTCTTTGGGAGGATATTTATATTATCTCACCTTTACGGATGATTATTCTCGCAAAACCTGGATCTACTTCTTGAAGAAGAAGGATGAAGTGTTCATCTGGTTCTTACAATTCAAAGCCTTTATCAAAAACCAATATGAGAAGAAAATCAAGATATTGAGGACTCGTAATGGGACTGAGTACGAATCCAATGAATTCCAAGATTATTTCAAAGAATCTGACATGAAGAGGGAGACTACAACACCATACACTCCCGAGCAAAATGGTGTGGCTGAAAGAAATAATTGCACTATTGTAGAAATTGTTCGTGCCATGCTTCATGATCAAGGGCTTCCAAAGTTCCTATGGGTTGAAGCTACAAATACCATTGTGTATGTTCAAAATTGATGCCCTCATCAAGCATTAGACTCCAAGACTCCCAAAGAAATGTTCACTGGTAAGAAACTCGATGTCTCTCATTTTAGAATTTTTGGAAGCCTCGTATATTTTCATGTGCCAAAAGAGAAAAGAAGCAAATTGGGTGCATCTTGGAAGGAATGAATCTTTGTGGGCTATAGTGAAAATTCTAAGGGATATAGAATTGATGTGGCTGGTTAAAGGGAAGTTGAGATAATTCATGATGTAATCTTCGACGAAGATATGGCCTTTCAGAAGATCAACAACCTTCCTATCCAAATGAAGGACAAAGAAGCTGACACCGGAAAACAAGGTGCAAAAGAAGATGAAACAATGCCAAATGTTGATGAACCTATGGATCCTATTGATCCTCCTCCTCAAGAGCCCTCCTCCTGCAAGAGGAGACCCTCATGGCTTAGGGAGACTCTCGAAGATGCCGAGAGAGATATTGTGCCCAGGCGGACCTTCCGTGAAAGCAAGAAGCTGAATGGTTATCAAGGATACTTGACCATCATGAGCACTATCTTTCAAAACGAGCCTTCATCATTTGAAGAAGCCGTGAAGCAACAAGTATGGAAGGATGCTATGAATGAAGAATATGAGTCAATTATGAAGAATGATGTATGGGATGTGGTCCCTAGACCCCAGGACAAATCGGTTTTCACCTCTAAGTGGCTCTACAAAATCGAGCATGGAGCTGATGGAAGTGCAAAAAAGTTCAAGGCTCGCTTTGTTGCTTGAGGCTTCTCTCAAAAGGAAGGTGTAGATTATGATGAGATATTTGCACCTATTGCCTGATACAACACCATCCGCTTGATCATAGCCCTTGCTGCCTCGCAAGGATGGAACCTACATCAGATTGATGTCAAGACCACTTTCTTGCGTGGTTCGATGAATGAGGAAGTCTATGTGGAACAACCAAAGGGGTTTGAGTTTCATGACCAGGAATCTTATGTATGCAGGTTGAAGAAAGCTCTCTATGGATTGAAGGAAGCACCTCGGTCTTGGTATGAGAGGATCGATACCTATCTGATGAGGCTAAGATTCACTAGAAGTGAAGTTTATTCGAACCTTTACTTTAAGGTTGAAAATGATAAACCTCTCATTTTGGTACTTTATGTGGATGACCTCTTTCTAATAGGCGTGGACACTCTCATTCACAAATGAAAGAGGTAGTTGGCTTCTGAATTTGAGATGAAGGACCTAGGAGCGATGCACTACATCCTAGGGTTGGAGGTTTGGCAAAAGCCAGGTGAAATTTTCCTATCTCAAGGAAAATATGTTGTGAAGATATTGGAAAGATTTGGGATGTTGGATTGCAAGCCTATGACTATCTCGATCGAACTTAACTTTAAGAATTTATGTAGTAGTGTTGTTGGACCTAAATTAAGAAATGATTTTAAGTATTGTCAACTCATAGGAAAATTGATGTTCTTGGTGAAATCTCGTCCGAACATATGTTTTGCAGTTAACACATTGAGCCAATATATGGTTGAGCCTCATCATATACATTGGATTGGTTCCAAGAATCTTCTGAGATATCTTTGGGGAACAATCACTCATGGACTAAGATACACTGCCGGAGATGTGGGGCTGCATGGTTATTCTGATGCTGATTGGGCTGGCAGTATGGTGGATCGCAAGAGCACTTTTGGATGTTGTTTTTCTTTGGGTTCTTCTTCGATATCCTGGATGAGCAGGAAGCATAATTTAGTTGCCTTGAGCATCGCTGAGGCCGAATACATAACTGCTAGTATGGCTTCTTGAGAATTTATCTGGTTGAGGAAGCTCTTCAGTGAGTTATTTGGACATGTGTTAGATACCACTGTGATCCTCTGTGAAAACCAGAGTGGGATTCTATTTTCAGAGAATCTCGTGTTTCATGATCGCTCCAAGCATATATATATCTGGTACCTTTTTATCTGGGATATGGTACAACGAGGAGCAATGGCTCCATCACATTGGGACTGATGAGCAAGTCGTCGAGATTCTAACAAAGCCATTGGGGAAGGTCAAGTTATTGGCCTTTCGAGAATGACTTGGAGTCATGGAGAGACCCTCTTATGAGGGTCCTATATAATATAAACATTGAGCTCTGGGAGCTTCGAGGGGCTTGGGGTACTTTTTGGAGCGATGAGAAACCATAGGGTGAGTGGCTTAGCCTTCCCCTAGTGGTTTCTTGTGTACAGGGTGAGCGGTTCAGCCTTACCCTATGATACCCCTTGGCGACATGTAGGCAGGATGAGTGGTTCATCATTCTCCTGTTGAGACATCCTACCCATGTAGTCTGGGACTCATGTGAAGTACCTCTCATTTGGCCAATGACTAGGGAAATGAGGATAGGGACCATAGTACTACCGATGGACATATCATGTACTACTGTACTCCCTATGCTAGGATGACCGATATTGATTTGGGATCAATGGAACTGACTTCGGGTCAGTAAGAGTGATATGAGACACTCTCTTTTGATTGGAACTTACTTTGGGTCAGTAAGAGTAGTATGAGACACTCTCTTTTATTTGGGACTGACTTCGAGTCAGTAGAGAATGGTATGATACATTCTCGATCACTTCTTCTTCTTCATAGTTCAGCAGAGCAGAGTAGTGCACTGATGGTAGAGATAGTACAGATTGGCAGATGGATTAGTAGATGGAGTTATCCCTAGTTGAGAGGGAGTGTTAAAATTGGAAACTAGGGCCAAACTCCACATGGATCATATTATTTATGATTGTTGATATTTTTTTTGGATTCCTCTCTTTGAGAGGTGTAGGATTGATCTAGAGATCATCTGATTCAGACATGTACAAATGAAGTTATGAATTTATTTTGATTATGGACAAATTATCAAGGTCGGTCAGCAAACTTATGTAGGCTCGAAAGCCCAACAGTCATGTCTATTCATCCTTAACGTTTGCTATAAATACATGATGCCTTAGCCTCATTTGGATACACTCATCTTCACCCTGCTCTCTCTCTCTCTCCTCATTGATTGGGTGCGGATTTTTGGGCCTCTCTCTCCACATGTTCGAAATTTCAGGAAACCGAAATTTCAAGACAGTTTGACTATGTGTTGACCTATAGCATTGACCTATTTGACTGTGTTTTTGGGTGAGATATTTCTGTTTGGGCAGACCACATTTCTAGGCACAGAAATCGAGGTCAAACATTGACTGCAGCAAGGGCTGACCATAAGGTTGGCTATTTGACCAGGTTTGAATACACTGCTTTGAGTTGTTTTGAGGGTTGATTCATCTTGTTGTTTGGAGGCGAAGTTGACTAAAGTTGACCAAATTGTTGAGGGTCAAATCTGCCCTGTTGACCGATGTTGACTTTTTTGGTTAGGGCTCTTTTACTACTATTACAAAATATCATATTTGTAAATTGTACTATCTCTCTCTGCTAAACTATTGAAGATTATACAAAAATTTGATCAAGGGTTTCCCCACGGGGTTTGTCCCTGGCTAGTGCCACATCTTATGTCCTCTTGTCTTGGCTTGTCTTCCACTGTTTGTATTTATGTTCTATCTACATTTTACTATCATGTTGATGTGATTGTTAATCTGAATATTGATACTGGGCTATTAAAGAAATTGAAGTAAAATTGCTCTAAAGCATAGAACATACCATTTTGCCTTGGAGTCATGGAGAGACCCTCTTATGAGGGTCCTATATGATATGGACATTGAGCTCTGGGAGCTTTGGGGGGCTTGGGGTACTTCTTGGAGCAATGAGAAACCATAGGGTGAGTGGTTCAGCCTTCCCCTAGTGGTTTGTTGTGTACAGGGTGAGCGGTTCAGCCTTACCCTATGATACCCCTTGGCGACATGTAGGCAGGATGAGTGGTTCATCCTTCTCCTGTTGAGACATCCTACCCATGAAATCTTGGAGTCATGTGAAGTACCTCTCATTTGGCCAATGAGTAGGGAAATGAGGATAGGGACCATAGTACTATCGATGGATGCATCGTGTACTACCGTACTCCCTATGCTAGGATGACCGATATTGATTTGGGATCAATGGAACTGACTTCGGGTCAGTAAAAGTGATATGAGACACTCTCTTTTGATTGGAATTGACTTTGGATCAGTAAGAGTAGTATGAGACACTCTCTTTTATTTTGGACTGACTTCGAGTCAGTAGAGAATGGTATGAAACATTCACAATCACTTCTTCTTCTTCATAGTTCAATAGGGCAGAGTAGTGCACTGATGGAAGAGATAGTATAGATTAGCAGATGGATTAGTAGATGGAGTTATCCGTAGTTGAGAGGGAGTGTTAAAATTGGAAACTAGGACCAATTTCCACATGGGTCATCTTATTTATGACTGTTGATATTTTTCTTGGATTCCTCTCTCTGAGAGGTGTAGGATTGATCTAGAGATCATCTGATTCCGACAGGTACAAATGAAGTTATGAATCTATTTTGATTATGGACAAACTATCAAGGTCGGTCAACAAACTTATGTAGGCTCAGAAGCCCAACAATCACGTCTATTCATCCTTAACGTTTGCTATGAATACATGATGCCTTAGCCTCATTTGGACACATTCATCTTCACCCTTCCCTCTCTCTCTCCTCATTGATTAGGTGCGGATTTCTGGGCCTCTCTCTCCACATGTTCGAAATTTCAGGAGACCAAAATTTCAGGATAGTTTGACCATGCGTTGACCTATAACGTTGACCCGTTTGACTGTGTTTTTGGGTGAGATATTTCTGTTTGGGCAGACCACATTCTGGGCACAGAAATTGAGGTCAAACATTGACTGCAGCAAGGGCTGACCACAGGGTTGGCTATTTGACTAGGTTTGAATAGACTGCTTTGGGTTTTTTTTAGGGTTGATTCATCTCACTATTTGGAGGCGAAGTTGACTGAAGTTGACCGATGTTGACTTTTTTGGTTAGGGCTCTTTTACTGCTATTACAAAATATCATATTTGTAAATTGTACTATCTCTCTCTGCTAAACTATTGAAGACTATACAAAAATTTGATCAAGGGTTTCCCCACGGGGTTTGTCCCTGGCTAGTGCCACATCTTGTGTCCTCTTGTCTTGGCTTGTCTTCCACTGTTTGTATTTATGTTCTATCTGCATTTTACGATCATGTTGATGTGATTGTTAATCTGAATATTGAGACTGGGCTATTAAAGAAATTGAAGTAAAATTGCTCTAAAGCATAGAACATACCATTTTGCCTAAAATTAACAGATTTATATGGCAAAATGGATCCTTTGTTTATAGCTCCTATTTATATCTTATATATTTTAATGTGATAGAAGGTTTAGATATATCTCAAAAGTTATTATAAAGTTTTTGCTTTTAGATTTAATTAAAAAAATGTTATAACATTAAATTCAAATGAAATATGTTGATTATGAAATTAGAAATGATTTTTGGGCATGTGGTATTGATGAGTCATGATATTGGCCCATAGTATGTAACAAAATCTATTTACAAATTAGTATCTATAGTAAAGTAAGTGTGTCTATCCATCATTAAAAATAATGTTATATTGTAAATTTATTGTAAATATTAAAATTTTTATGTGCTTATTAATTAATGATAATTATATATATTATATATATATAATATATTTTATATATATAATATATATATTTATATATATGATATATGATTTATTTTAAATCTGAAAAATTATTTATAATGTGTTACACCTACACATCTCCCTTAAACTAAGTGTTTTTCATGAGTAACAGAGTCATTTTCCATTAATAAAATTCCCCACAAATAAAAAAGTCATTTAAAAACCTTGTGAAAAGTGGAATTGGGAAAATAAACATTGACATCAGATTAAATTTAAGGAAATCATAAGTTGTTGAAAGAAAAAACAAACTTTTCTTTGTATGGTTTTACTCTATATATAATCCATAAATAATGTTTGCACGCAAGTGCATGGTGTGGCGGTCGGGCGGGTTGGTTTTCACGCCCCCTAGCTGATTTCAATTCCTGCGGGAGCTGCTGCTGCAGTGTATGTTGACCATGGAGACGATGGAGAATACCGCTTCGATGTGACGGTTGTCAGTGTTCTGACACGCATTTTGTATCATATGCATAAAAAAAGAGGGCCCATGATGCTTCTGTAAGGAACTAGCCCCGCCCATCTTTAAAAAAAAAATCCATAAATAATGTTCATAGGGAAGTCTAGTTAAAATTCCTTCTAAATGAAAATTATACAAGATCACCAAAGATCACTTAATTTATAAAATGGACTTGAATTAAAATCTCAATGCGAAGTCAAGTTGAATCCCTTTTAAATGAAAATTATAAATATCATCAAAGATCACTTAATCTATAAATAAAAGTATTTTTTCATGGTAAATTCAACAAATTATTATTCAAAGAATAAATTATTTTTCCTCTAATAATCTTTTTTATAATTTCCATAATTTCCATATATAGTGAAATCAAATTAGAATTTCTCCATCTGAAAAGAATTATAACTAATCATACAAATTTTATTGAATTTACAAATAAAATTCCACAAACGATTTTTCAAAGAATAATTCATTTAATTATATTTTTTAATTCCATTACACATAAGAATAGATCCTTTTAAAATGGAATTTCCATTATACATAATAAAATTTTAAAAATAAGTTATTTAAGTTTAACTTTTTTAACTCCATTACACGCAATAAAATTAAATTAGAATATATTCATTTAAACTGAAATTTCCATTATACATAATAAAACTGAATTAAAATAGATCCATTTAAAGTGAATTATAAATCATAGAAACTCATTAAATCTACAAAGTGTTTTTTTTTATAAAACTCATTAATTCCACCGAGAGTATTTTTTAATAGTCACAACAAACAAAAACCTATTAAAAATTTTAAAAATAAATTTGTAAAGTGAATTATAAATCATAGAAACTTATTTTTTTCCAAAAAGAAAAAGCTATATAGTGTTATATTAAGTTTCTAATAACAGTTTAGATTGTACAATTAATGCATATAAGAGAAGTATCGGACAAAAAGATCAGAGGAGAGGTTCGTCTGTGCAGATTGCCAAATAAACTCAAGGATGCACATATGCAAGGGCCTTCAGCACCAGCAATACATATACCAACAGATATGACAAAGGCAAAAATCAAAATGGAGGAGCCAGAGATGGGTCATAAAGACAAAAGTAAAGAGAATTAAAAACCTGGAATGCAGAAGTCCTGGATGGAAAAGGACTCCCCCGTCAACAAAAACCTGCAAAGACCATGATCTTGTTCCGAGTTGAAGGCCCTCCTTTGACAGGCGAACCACAACCTGGTTCCTGTTCCTGTAGACGTGCTATATGGAGCTCCCTCCCATTTGACCCCAAAAGAACATAAAAGAACATAATTCTATCCAACCAGTAAGTGAGGTGAGGTCATTTGATGAGACAATTTCCATTGACATGATCGACCATGGTTTTTGAGTCCCAAAGGATTGAAATGGGATTGATGTCAAGAAACATACAAAAAGCGAGAAGTCCAGCGAGAGCCTTTGCCTCCACCAAGCTGTTTGTACCCATACCTACATTCCATGACAGATTGTAGTGTAGGAACTCATCCATAAAAATGACCACACCAAAACCGCATGAATTATGGTGGGAAGCACCATCAAAGAAGGCTCTCGATGTCATGAGCAGGGGATCAGACAACCCTCTCGTGATGACATTTCTCAGATGTGGAGGCTTCTTGGGGACGAAGTCATATATAAGAACAATTTGATGCAATATATCCGAGAGGGGATCTTTTGCTTCGTTGAAAATTTTATTATTCCTCCACCTCCAGGCACACCATAAAGCAATAATGATGATCGATCTCCAAGAATCTCTTTGCCGACTCCACCAATCAAAAGCAACATGGGTAGAGACGTGTTGCAGAAGAGGGAAACCATATAGGAGAGCCAAATCCCGCCATATCTGCTGTGTAGAGGAGCATTGGAAGACCATGTGAAACTTTGACTCCTCTTCTAGTTCACACATTTGGCATCTGCTCGGCCCATGCCACTGTCTTTTTCTCAAATTCTCCCAGGACAAATTCTTATTGTAAAACACCAACCAAGAGAAGTATAAGAATTTAGGAGCGCAACCTGATTTTCAAAACGCTGATGGGAATGAGGGATAAGAGGGCAAAGGCATTGAGCCAATCATATCAACATATATATTCTTTACACAAACCTGAGAATTTACATTTGACAGGTTCCAGATCAAGAAATCCTGAGGCGTGGATCTGATAAAGCCGCAACTCCTCAGAACGTTCCTGATCGATTTCCATTGGCTCGACAGTGATTCCGGCAAAACCAGTTCAGCGACCGATTTCCATATAGGGAGGGGGCCTTGCCAACTCGAAATCAATTTATCCCATGTGAAAAAACCTTTGCCATGGAGGAAAAACAGGAGCCTGTCAGGGAAAGATATAGACTCGCGCCCACACATGATGGGATCAATTCCAATGAGAATTCTATTGCCGGACTGTAGTCACCATTTCAGGTTCCTTATAAAATACTTTTCAATTTTGCGAAGATTGGTCCATATGGCAGAGCCGCACTTAACCCCAATCCTTCCTAAACGGAACTAGTATTCAATTCCCTTTCCTCTCATATATTTCATTTTAATGGTGTGGCTCCAAGGACCCGCCTCGAAAATCCCCCTCACCAAGGATTTGCATAGGAGAGCCTTCCCAAAGGTTCTCAAGTCCAATAAGCCCCAGCTGCCAGAAGTCTTTGGTCTGGAAATATTCTCCATAAAGGCGAGATGATATTTTCCTCGAGCTAAATTGCCCCCCCATATGAAATTTGCAGTGATCCTGTTCATTTTCTGTATGATACTCGCCAGGAGGAAGAAAATGTGGGCCCAATAAACAACAAGTTGCGAAAGGACTACTCTCGTTAGGACTATTCTTCCAGCCAGGGATAGACATTTGTATTCCCAAGTCGATAGATTTTTATAATATCTATCAATGAGCGACTTCCAGTCATCTTTGGAATAGCCTTTTGCCTTTAGGTGGAAACCCAAATATTTTACTCCATTCCTGATAGACCTTGCACCAACTCCAAACAACTCAGAAATCCAATCAACCAATTCCATGTTGGTGTCGTTGTGGTAAAGGATTGATTTGGACTTGTTAATATGTAAACCAGTGGCCCTCTAAAACCTTTGTAGAATGTAGAAAAGACATCTCCACGTAATCCTGCACAGCATTGCAAAAATTAACACATCATCAACAAATAAGTTGTGAGAGACGAAATTGTTCCTGCATATCTTCACGGTCCTGCATGTGTTCTCTGAAACGGCCTTTTTGATGTGTATGCTCAAAGAGTTCATTGCAAGGATGAAAAGAAGTGGCGATAAGGGGCAACCCTGTCGAAGATCCCTTTCGGTAGAGAAGAAAGGGGATGGGATCCCATTAATAATAACCGCATAATTCACGTTCTCAATGCAAGACATAATCCAATTAATGACATTTGGATTCAGACCGATTTTTGGTAATAGACACCTAATAAAGCCCCAATCTAAATAGTCGAAAGCTCTCTACAAATCTATTTTTAAAATGGCAGCCTCGGATCGGTTTGAGAGCATGGAGAACAGGCTCTCCTAAGTGATGGCCACATCGTCCAATATATTCCTGCCCTTCAAAAAAGCATGCTGGTCTCTTGTTATTGATTTGGCTAAAGTCGCTTTGATCCTTTCTGCTATAATTTTTGTGATTTTTTTGAAAGAAATATTGCATAAAGAGATCGGCCTGAAATCCTTGAAGGTGATCACTTCCAGGTTCTTCGGGATGAGGGAAATTAGCGTGGATGAAGTAATGTGGTGGATACTGCCAGAGATTCTAGTTGCCTCAACCATCCGCAGGAGATCTGATTTGATGATGTCAAAAAAGTGGATAAAAAATTCTATTGTCCACCCATCTGGGCCAGGGAATTTATCCTTCTTAAAGGCCTTCATGACACCTAAAAGTTCCTCTTTTGAGATGGGCCAGAATAGCTCTTTATTTTTTTCGTCGAACATTTGGGGGACTAGTTCAATACCCCATAGGATATCCTGAAAGTTGTAATCCACCCTTCTTTTGTATTGATCTTTAAAATGCCTCACTACCTCCTTTGAAATTTCTTGGTGAGAGAAGATAAATCCTCCCTGACCATCTCTGATTTTCCATATGGTGTTCTTCTCTCGCCTAGCATTGGCATACCTGTGAAAAAACTTGGTGTTCTTGTCGCCTTCATTTAGCCATAAAGCCCTACTCTAGAGCCTCCAGAAGGCTTCCTCAACCTTTAGAATATTTTGCTTTTTCCTTTCTAGTTCATGAATACGACATTTTAAACTAAAAGGGAGAGAGTTGTCTTTCAATAACTTGGAGATATCATTTAGTTCCTTTTGAATATCATGAAGAGCTATTCTATCAGATTGTCTTTTCTTGTATTGCCATGCCTTTACTATTTTTTTCAAAGAGGACATCTTATCTCTAAAGGTCGCCAGGCAATTGGCGGATAGCTCCTTCCAGGCTTTTGTTATTTCTAGCTCAAAAGCAGGGTCCTCAAGGCAAGATCTGTTGAACTTGAAAGGGTAACCACTCCTGAAACCTGTTTCCTTCCAGCAGAGGGAAATAGGCCTATGGTCGGATATGAACACATTTTCAATGGTCGAGGAAGGCATTCCCATTTTATCAATGATGTTGACATGGACAATGAAACGGTCTATCCTTTTTGCTATATAGGCTTCATCTATCCTTCCATTACTCCACGTAGGCATCATATTGGTTGGAACCACATCTACAAGATTCATGTGAAGAAATTCAAACTTGATTCTGTTGGAAAGCGTTTCTGTCTTTTTACACTTCCCCCATCGTTCTTCCGGACTTAATGTAATATTAAGATCACCTGCAATCATTAATGAGTCAATGTCAAAGATTTCTGAATCAAAAAACTTTTCCCATAAGTAAGACCTATTTTTATAAGGGGCATAGATATTAAGGATATTGATGGGGTTAGAATATCCTCTAATAGCCGCTGAGATGATAATTCCTGCAAAGCATTTATAGGCTTTAGCATTAATCCAAGAAGGGTCCCACATAACCGTAAGACCCCCCGAGAGACCATTTGCTTCCGAGGCTGCTAAGTGCCACAAAGGAAACATTTTCCTGAAGTAAGAGATGGCCGCTTGTTTGCTGTGCATGGTTTCTTGAATAATAATGATTTTTGGCATGGCAGAGGAAAAAAGGTCTTTAAGCGCCAAAAATTTGAGATCTGCTCCCAGACCTCGAATGTTCATTGAAATGATGAATGTCATTGAGGGGGGGGCCAGCCGGGCATGCTCTAAGAGGTTGTTTGTCAGTCATGTCAATAATGGGAACATCCACCAGAGACAGGTTCCTTATACCACCATCCGCTTCATAAGTCCTTCCTCGATAATGTCTGCTACCACCTTTGTTCTTCTTGCTTACAATTATATTTTTTGCAGAGTTGGGGCTAATGAGGGGGGTGGGGGGGGGGGGGAGGAAACCGAGGCTTATGAATGGTTAGGGGCTCTAATTCGAGGGATTTCTTGCTCAAAAGGAAATCTAAGTCGCTGTCGTATAAGTTAGGAGGGGATGAAGATGGGGAGTTTAAAGAAGTGGCAGAAACCATCGGTTCTTTACCTTTGGTGGAGGGATGAGGAGCTCTATCATGGGTTGGCGATGAGGATGAAATAAGGATGGTTTGAGAACCCATTTTGAAGTTCATGGGTTTGGGAATTGAAGGAGGAGAAGGAATATGATTTCCCTTGATTGGTTTTGGGATATGATGACAAAATTGAAATTGAAACTCTTTTTCAGCACTATAATCAGACATAGGCATTGGGTCCAGCTTGGAGGATCCCGACTTGGAACCACAGCATAAAGAACAGTCCTGAGAGAAATACTAAGGAGATAGATTGGAACCATTTTCGGGAATCTTGGTAACCTGAGCATCCTCCAAGTCTGTCAGAGACTAGCTTACCGAGGGAGATTGCTTCTCTTTTTCGGAGGACAGAGGGGAGGCCGCCCGAAATTTATCGGGAAATATCCTTCTTTTTATAAACGGTCGTCGAGGGAAATTTTTTATTAGGTGTCTCGTCTTATGACAGGTGGCACACCTAAAATGAATACCCCAGAAGTCAAGCCTTTAACACATATTTCATTAAATTTGGAATTAAATGATGAATCTAGAATTTCAAAATAACCAAAAACCTCAATTCTATTGATATCATTGTAATAAAAAAATTCCAAATTTAATGAAATATGTGTTCTTTGGTTTATTTTTAAGTCCCTCTAGGAAATCTCAATAGGATCTGGGAATCCTCCCCTATAATCCTTTTCGATGGGAATCCATGCAATGCGCTTGTCCTTCTGCCCCAGACACCATGGGTCTACGTAGACAAATCTTCCAATTGAATTAACAATCTAGGTTAAGGTCTCCCTGGACCAGAACTCCGGAGGAAGGTTCGGTAGTTTTACCCAGATCAAATTATTTGAGGGGGTGCTTTTCAATTGATCGTATCCTATATACCATTTGTGGAGAATGAGGAAGCTTTTTCCATATACCCAAGAGACATTCTGGATGGCTTCTGCATCACCTGCTTTTAAAAAATGGAAACAATACCATTCTTTCATGAGCTTTGATATTATAGGGAAGTATCTGATCAATGGCTTCCATTGGGATGCAAGCCATTTCCTCATATCGGCATCGTCCATTTCAGAGAAATGCCATCTACCCACCAAGGCAAGGTTCTGGAGGCTTTCTATGCGCTCTGACAGGTGGATATTGTCCAGTTTTAGAGCAGATGGTGGAGGGGTGGTTCTTACAAGAACCCAAGCCTTGTTATATTGTTTTTCCCCCTCATACGAGACTTTTTGAGGCCAGACGCTTTCATCAACATGCCTTGTTGATTTGGTTACCATGTCATCCAAAGTAGCTTGACAGTCACCCGCTTTCGTGGCCCCACTCCAGCCCTGCTAAGCTTGAATGGTGGCGCGAATCAAAGCCTCTGTGTCCGATACGTCAGAGCCACCCTCCATGCGCGATCAGCTCGGTCTCCAAGCTGTGATTAAGGGAAACTTTCCTAAAAATATTTTCAGGTCAGGATATATTCCCATAATTAATGAGCAGCAGGCCGGTCAGTGGGCGAAAAAACGCAGGAGAGATAAAGACACCTGGAGGGGAAAACACTCTTCTGACAGAAACACCGGCAATCTGGAGTCGCAGAGAGGAATGTTAAATGGCCTCAGATATAGAAATCCTCTTTTCCAAGGATAAACACGAGGGAGGAGGATATCCAAATCGGGAGAAAGTACCAGTAATAAAGGAAGATCTATCTAGACTCTGAACATGTTACCTGGATATAATAAAGCTGGAGATATGAATAGACGCTTATGTCAGAGGACTCGTTGATCAAGGGAGGCGCGAGAATAGAAAAAGACAGTTGTCCAAAGAGCATTTACTAAGAAGAAACTGAAAACCGGGGATAAAGAAAACTAGATCCCGGGAAGTGGTTTTCCGATCCTGTGCGGGGGAGGAAAAGGAAAAGCCAGCTCCAGGTCAAGAAACTATGGCCTTAGACAGATCCTGTCCAACATTCTAGGAAAACAATTCCTAACCAGCTTTCCAAAACATAAAATCAATGCAGCCGACTGAGTTGTGAGAGTTAAGAAGATGAGGCATCATGACAATCAAAGCAACAACAATATATTTGAAAAATACACCACCAGGCTCCAATATTTATCCTAAAGTCCGAACATGGTTTATAAATAAATACAGATAGCTTCAGCTTGTTGAGTAACCAAAACATGCTGTAAAAAACCAAACTTAGGCCAAGGAGTGTATTGAAGAAAGAAACTCTCACTCAAATCTCAGAAAAAAGAGTGTCTTAGCCAGCGTACATACAAAGGAGAAGACATAGTCCATGTATCGCTATCTAAGACAAAACTCTCACTCCTTTCTCAGAAAAAAAACTTTACCAGCATATAAACTACGGATATGAACACATGACCATAATTCGCTTGCAAAGACTAAAAAAAACACTAAAATGTTCCAGTGAAAGGAACAGAGTTACTGACCTCTCTCGGAGCGAAAGCTGGGAGAAGAGCATGAGCGAAACCTCCAGCAAGACCAGACTAGAACTGAGGAGCTGGGGAAGAGTGAGAAAACAAGTTAGGTGAAAAAGCTAGCAGAAGGAAAATCCCTGCGCCTGAGCGCGCAGGGGAGGAAGAGAGCTAAGCTTTTACACCACTTGAAGGGATGAATACTTGTAGCTACAGAGGAGTGAGACGTGACATTCCATCGGAATGCATGGAGAGGGAGGCTCAATCCAGGCAGGTGGCGAGCACAAAGAGCCCGGGACATGCATGAGTTATCAACGGAGATCTATAGAATGAGAACGTGGATGAGGTCGAGAGCTATCCATGCATTGGCTCCCCGTGGATCTGCTTTTCTCTGATTGGGGCGAGTGTATGATTGCTGGGCTGCATGAGTTCTGGTTGGTCGCTTTCAAGCTCGTTGCTCCGCCTCCCGCTCCATAATTCCTATTCGCTCTCTATACAAACATAACATTTAAATCTACAAAGTCCTTTCAGCATGCCTCAAAGCCGATGCATTTGTGATATAGGCATCCTAATCATAGAAACTTATTAAATCTACAAAGTGTGTTTTCTTATAAAACTCATTAATTCTACCGAGAGTAATTTTTTAATGGTCGCAACAACAAAAAAAACTATTTAATTTTTTACAAATAAATTTGTAACATAGAGTGAGTTCAAATTTTCCATGCTGCAATAGTTAGGATTATAAAATCTTTCACTTTTAACATAAGTATAGTTTGACTTTGGAATGCCTCTGGAGACTCAAACCATTATTAACATATATAAAGGGTAAATCCATTTTCTATTTTATTTTTTGAAAATTTAAAAACATTTTTAAAAAATTATAAAAAAACAATTATACTTTTATCATAATTTAATTTTATTAATATATTAAAACTCTTTTGTAAGATATTCATGTTAGACGTGAAAAAATTCAATGGACCAGGTGACGCAAAAGGAAGCGTTGCGACCTAGTAATGGTGTGAAGATTTGGAGTTGAAATCGATCACTTGGGCTTCCTATGTGGGTACATGACCCTCCTCTTGCTAGGGCTTCAGCCTCTTTGGCCCGGCTCTTATTTTGTTCATTGGGTGGGGAGTCCTATTCTTTTTGCAGGGGCTGTTTCTGTTTGTTGAAGTCTTCACGAGGCTCATTCTTGATCCTCTTGGGTTGGGCTGGCCTCCTCAATGGCGAAGCTTCCCCTGGCAGCGCCTCCGCTTGTGGAAATTGCATCCTTCAACATTTTGATTGCATCAGCTTCGAAGTTCAGTAAGAAGGGCAAGTCAAAGTTTGTGAAGAGAGCAGAGGAGATCCCCAAGATAGAGATATGTGCCCCTCAAGACCGCTCTCGCACCTTGCAGCTTGCAGATGGTGGTATTATTGGTCAGTTTATGGGCCTTTGGCCATCCCCTAGGATGGTTAAAGCTTAGATTAAGAAGAACTGAAAGCCTCTTATTAAAGGTATGGTAATCTCTTCCTTCTATGGCAAAGGATTTTATAATTTTTACTTTGAGAATAGCTTGGACAAAGATTTAGTGTTCAAGAGTGGTCCATACTTTATGGGAGCCTAGGGATTGTATCTGGATCAATGGAGTCCTAGCTTCAATCCAAAATGTGATGTTCCATCCTCGGTTCCTGTCTGGGTGAATTTGCCTTACCTCCCCATTCACTATTGGAAATGACGCGACTTTTAGGCTAATAGGGAACTCCCTGGGGAAGTACATTGATTGTTCGAAGCCAAAAGATAATCTCTTCTCTTGTCTTAGGATATGTGTGGAGGTGGACTTAAAGAAAATCTTCCCAGCTATTGTCAATCTATGCATGGATAGTTAGACGTATGTGTAGGAAGTTGACTATGACCAACTGCCTTTTAAATGCAAGTTGTGCCATGAGTATGGGCACTTTACTAAGGGCTTCCAAGAAAGTTTGGAAGTCTTGGATAAGCAGTCAGAGGATCCTAAAGAGCATTGGAAACAAGTTAAAATAAGGAAGCACTCAAAGCATTCGCTCAATGAGGGAACCATTTGCTCCATTCTGGTCTCCAAGGATGTTGGCCCTTCTAAATCCCCTCCCTCGGGCATGCCAGTGGTGGGGGGTTCAGGTATGGTGTCAGGGAATCGTTTTGGGGTTTTCGGCTCTGCTCTTGGAGTTGAAAGTTCCATCCCACTCCCCCCCGCTCCCCCACTTCCTCCTCCCAGGAGGTCCTAGCCTTTCTTTGGGCCCACCCGACTCTGGCCCAAAAAAGCCATAAGGCTATGAGCTCTAGCCCGGACACCGATAGTAGCTCCGAAGAATCCTCGAAAGAGGATGAGGACGATAATGGACTCCTTACATCAAAGGAATGTCTTGGGCCATCTGTGCAATATATTTATGCATATGAAATTCCAGAAAGTACAAGGGCAAAGAAACCAGAAAGAAAAGGGAAAAAAGTACGCAGAAAAACAAACAAGGAAGTAAGGAGGGAAAAAAATGAAAAAGACAAAGAGTTGGGAGTCCAACACACTATCCCTCATCAACTAGCAGGAGTAGGGAATAAAGGAGGGGTGGGGGAGAAATAATATGGGCCCAAATAAAGGGGTGGGAAATACAAAAAAATGAATAATGAATATATCTCCTAGAACTGTAGGGGACTCAGATCAATAAAAATAATAATGGAAGTGAAATCCCTAATATAAAAGGAAAGTATAGATGTTTCCCTTCTTTAGGAGACCATGTTGGATGAGCAGACCCTTCACTCAATCCAAAATAAGATCTAGAGTTGCAATAATCTAGAAATAGTTAGTTCGAGAGGGGCATCAGGAGGTCTTTGTACGATGTGGAACCCAATGAAACTGCCATTGGTAAGTTCTTTAAAACTACTCATTGGATTGCAAGTTCTTTTAATATAATAGAAATGTAGCAATCCTTCACAATGATCAATGTCTACATGCCCACTCACTTTCGTGAAAATTAAGAATGTTGGAAATCCCTGATGGAACTAAAGGGTAGAGATTATGGTCACAATTGTATTATAGGAGGAGATTTCAATAAAAAAATGGGCATCCATGAAAAAAGGGGTGGCTCCATTGTTCGAGATGCCCTCCAGGAGCATATGGAAGATCTCATATTAACTTTGAACCTCTTTGATGTTAAGCCCCAGAAATTTCTATGTACATGGACCAATAAAAGAGTAGGTGTGAGCCATATCGTGGCCCGACTGGACTGTTTTCTAGCCTCTCATAGTCTCCTTATCCTAAATTTCTACCTTAAATCCTCTATTCTGCCGTGGTCTAGTTCAGATCACCGACTGATCAGTTTGACAATCTCCCAACCCCTGAATCTGGGTCCTATCCGCTTTCGCTATTCTCCCATATGGCTTGATGACCCTTATTTATTAGAGGTGGTTTCCCTCTCTTAGTCGGGATGGATTGAGGGAAGCCCAATAACTATTTGGGAGTCCAAGATTCGTACACTGAAAGACGACATTAAAAAGTGGCTAAAGGAAAAGAAATCAAGCTGACAAGGCAACATCATGGAGATGGAAGAAAAATTAGCTTATATCTAGGGACAAATGGAATCAACCCTGGTAAGTGAAGCAAAATTCTAAAAATAATTAGAGACTTTCAAGACCCTCCACACAAAACTTAGGAGGGAAGAGGAGTACTAGAGATTGAAATCTAGAAATAATTGGTTGAAGGCAGGGGATAGGAACACAATTCTTTTCCATAAACAAGCCAAGTTTAGGGAATCAAAAAACAATATAGCATAGATAAATCATGGTTGGGAAACCATCAACAATTTTGAAGAAATTAAGCGAGCGACGATATAATTCTATGAAAATCTATATACAAGAGACCCTTCAAGAGATCTAGATAGTGAAGAATTATTCCTCGAAAGTATCCCAGAGATGGTGTAAGAGGAAATGAATAAAACTTTGGTATCCCCTCCTTCGGTCGAGGAAATCAAAAGGTTAATCTTCTCCTTCCCCACTGATAAGGTTCCTAGCCCGGATGGATTCTCGGCTAGCTTCTATCAATTTTTTTGGGAAGTAATAAAGAAGGATCTATGCAGAATGGTGGGTTACTCTTTCAAGTATTTTGTCATGGGGGCGACATCAATACTTCCTTCCTAGCTCTGATACCCAAACAATCTAACCCCTCTTCCTTCTCTAGATTTCATCCAATATCTTTTTACAATGTCTCATATAAAAATTTCTTGAATTTGTTGGCCTTAAGGCTCAAAACTCTTTTGCCTTCTTTGATCTCCGATAACTGGGGGGGTTTGTCACAGGTAGGCAAAACTTCGACAATATTATCCTAATACAAGAAGCTCTTTATTCGAGCTAGCGTAGGGGCAATGAAGGGATGATCATAAAGTTGGCCATGGCAAACGCTTTTGACAGAGTTAGGCATGGTTTCCTCATACGAGTCCTAAAGAAAATGGGGTTGGATGATACATTCATCAGATAGATCAGCCTATGTATATCTTCCCCTTGGATTGCTCCATTAGTCAATGGCCGGGTGGTGGGCTTCTTCAAGGCTTCCAAGGGCCTACTTCAAGGTTGTCCCCTCTCCCCCTTCTTATACATAATTATGACAGATAACCTGAACAAGAAACTTGAGCATGAAAGAGTCATCCTCAATCTTCCGGGAATAAGGCAGAAAGAAGGAATCAGAAGTATAAATCATGGACAGTTCGCGAATGACACAATTTTGATGGGAAGAGCCTTGACTATAATTATCCAGTGCTTCAAAAGAAACTTAGATAGATTCCTCAATGGTTCAGGGGGGACCGTCAATGACAACAAGAGCCACATACACAATTAGAATATCTCCATCCAAAAAGAGAATAAAATTGAAGAAATCATGGGGTTCAAAGCAGTCAGAGACTGGAAATACTTCAATTATTTAGGGGTACCTATATTCCTAAGATGAGTTGCTCCATATGCCTGGAAAAAGGTTCAAGATAAAATGAAAACAAAAATAGTGAATTGGGGAGGGATATGGCTTAACCATGTAGGTAGAGAAATCGTGGTGAAGTTTGTCCTGTCGGTTATCCCCTTGTATCAGTTTTCAGCCTTGCAAGCCCCAAGTGTGTATTACTACCCAGCTATCGAAAAAAGGTAATCCCTCTCGTGCTCTGTGGATTCTAAGATTGTCTTTTGAGGGGCTGGTATAATGGATAAGTGTTGGCTTGAGGGGGCTTGACCCAGGTTCAACGTTAATTAGCCAAACAAATCCCTACACTACTGGCCCTTTGGGCATCAACCCGCGGAGAACAGACCAAAGTGTCACCTGAAGCAGTATGGAGGGATGCTGGAACCAAGTTTCCGCACCCTGAGATGGTTGTGATGTCGTTTGGTTTCTTCTATCCCTGCCTTCGCATAGGCAGTCTCCCTTTAGGGCTTGTAAGACAAACCCTTTATTCCGGCCTTCAATACCTTTGCGAAAGTATACGATCGACCTTCGCGCTACACTAACTTGTGGCTCAAGTACTTTCGCGATGATATGGCAACATGCCATGAAAATTCCTCAATTATCCAAAGTGATTTGCTTATCTTTTCAAATACTTGAAGTTATTACCATGTAAGCAGATATTCGTAATTGCGTTCAATTATTCAATGTAATTGGATTCATTTGCGCATTATATAAGCATAATAAAGGAAATTCATACACAAATATCCAAACCCATCAACAAAACAAATACACAGAAATTGCAGAATAACTCATTTTATTAATATATCCCAAGTGTTACAGACTCTGTCCACCCTACGCACATAGCTGTAGGGGTCCACACACTCAGCTGCATACTTCTACCCTATGCCTCTGTGCACTCAATTGTAGAGCCTCTATCTACACTACAACCCAAGACTTAGACTTTTTCTTCAGAGCTATCACTCTATGTCATTCTATTGATTCATTGATCCCTTTCTTCTAAACTACTTAGAGCTTAGCTCTTTTTATACAATCCCATTGTCCCCGGACCATGGGTAGGTCTCTTACAGCTGACTTTACTTTACAAAACTAAGGCTGGACTAACCTTTTTGACACAGAACACCTTCACGCTCCGCGACCACAAAATGCGGAGTCTTTATAATTATATTACAAAAATTGACTTAACATGAGTTTTTAGCCCAAAAAATGCCCTTGGGGGATCACGCTCCCAATAGGCCCCCAACACAAACATCGTGACTCGCCCTCGAGTCACTCGGTAGGTGCAGAGATCTTTGCGCGAAGCCCATCCAACTCGACCCTAATGACTGCAACTTTGGTTGTGCACTGAGCTGTTGCCTGCTTCGCATCGTCAACTATTTTCTCGGTTACTACCCCTGCGCTATCAGCCTGAAGCTGTTGTTGCATTGCTTGCAGAGTCACAAGCTTGCCTTCAATGTTTCCTATGACTGTGTAAAATTCCTCCAACCAGGGCTTTAGTCACGCCTTTAGCACTGCTTCCTTGTGTAGTGCTACGTCCACTTGTTCCTTCAGCTGCTTGGCTTCCTATATAACCTCTATGTCATCATGATGGTTCACGCTATGCCCTTAACTTGATCATAGTGTTGTTGGAGTTCGCATGCTTCTATCTCTAGCTTCTGGATGTTTGGGTCCTCTTGCAAGCTAGTTAGGACCTCAAAGGATTGTTCGAACAACTGTGTGCAGTCTGCTATTGCACTCTCCACTGTCGTGACTGCTTTTGTGACAGCGGCTGCCCGTTGTTCCTTTACCTCTGGTGGTGTTGAAGGCTGGGCCCTCAACTGGAGCTCTGTAATCTATAGGTTCAGCTCCAATTGAACCCACATCATCGCGCCCCTATGGCCAATTTGCGGATACGGACCTCGACTAGCTCCTCCTTTGGAATGGCCAGCTCTGGGACCATTTTGCATGCCTCCTCCACGACCTATATGATCTTCTTGCTCTGGTTGGTCGCCTCAACCTCAATGGTGATGGAAGCATTCCTCTATAGGGGCATCTTCTCATTGTTTATCTTCTTTTCACTGATCACCTAGAGGGTGCAGTGCATGTGGACCCTTAGCTCTGCATTTACTCCATCCTACAAGAGGTGGAGTGCTTCATGTGGAAGCATTCCCAGATTCAGTCCAACCCCTTTCAAGGCACTAATAATGGGCCTGTCAGCCTCATTTTTCGTGGTCAGTGCTCCATCTAGCAACACTATTGCACTGGATGCCTTCATGCGCAGCATATCGGTAGCCTCTGACGCGCTGATAGCCAAGCTGGTGGACATCGTATTAGCTTGTGATGTGCAGGTCTGCAACTCCTACAGCCCGGTCTGGATGGTCCCTAGGATGATCTGCTGCTTCTTCTCAAATTGTTGTAGGGCCTCTGCGGTGACATCTCTGGTTGTGTCACTGACGTCATATTAGTCACCCTCCATCAATGTGATAGGGTCCAGCAAGGTCATAGTCACCTTGGATTTCTTTTGGGACCATCCCTTCTCTAGCTTTCTCGGGCGTTTAATGTAGGCAGATGTCTCCTGAGGATCCGTGTCATGCTGCTCGGTGTCCTCCTCTTCGATCTTAGGTGAAGGTGACCACACATCTTTGTCAAAGCCTCGCTCTGCGCCACTTGTCTGTTTTCCTACCTCCTTTCCTGCCTGTTCCGCTTAGGCCTTCTCAACAACCTCCTTTTTCCTCTTTTTGACTAGCTGCACCATCTTTAGCTTGGCCTCTTCCTTCTTCTTTTTTGCGGTGGACTTGCTTCCCCCCACCGCCAATTCCGTGGTGGTGTGCCACTCCACCGGGCATTTATCCAAAACCGCATCAACGACATCACCTATGGTTAGGTACGGAAAATCATACCACTTTTGTGAAAGGTCCTTCTGCGCCCTAATTGATATCAGATGGAAATCAACATTAAACTAGGCATAGCTCTGCATGTTAGCGTATATCGTGGACAACAATTGCAGCTTGTGATTGATGCTCATCCTGATATTTATTTCCATCAAGATCCAGAAGATTTTGTTGTCTTGAATGCACTCTGCGTCCTTGGTCACCCACATCAAAGCGTACTTCGCTGCTTCAGGAAGGTCTAGCGCAACCGAGGGGGTTGGCTCTCCTTTGGTAGATCCCACGCTACCAATATGATCGATAGCAAGAGCCACGCGTAGTGGAAGGTCTTGCTTTGCTCTTGCTGTTCGCGACAATTCGCCAGGAACTCTCCATGAAGGTAGTCTGACCAATTAAATTGGACTCCTTCCATGCATTGTTGTGTGAGCATGACGATAGACATCGGAACCTCATTGGCGTGGAACGTCTGCATCACCTTCCCTGCAAGGATATGCGTTTCCACCTTCACAGTGGGGTCTCAGATGCTGGAGATAGCGTACTCGCACGATTTCTTCCCCAGTTTTAACTTCTCTTTTATTGATTTTGCAAGCGTCTGCTCGCCACCCTTATCGCCAAATATCATAGCTGGATTTTTTCTTGTATACGAAAGGCGCATTATTCTGTGAATCAACATATTAGTGATGGGTATCGGCTCCTCCAGCCACAAACACCCATCATGCACCAAGCACAATAGCTACTTGATGACTAAAATTGTCAGGGTGTAGTTATAGTGCGACACTCATAGCATGTTGAGTAATCCTGCCTTCTCTACTCCTCTGAGCCACTTCCGTTGCTCCAATGTAGTCATCCCCATATTCGTGTCTATGATGTAGTGCATCAGTTGTTCAGTGGCCAGGTGCGGGAACTTCTCGTGGTCCACCAAGTCCCAGTCTTCGAGCTTCAATGTCAACACCCATGCCAAACGCGGATCATCAAAAGCAATTCCATCTGGTAGCAGAGGGGTTTGAAGGGGAGTCTTACTTTCATCTATGTCCTTTGGGACCTTGGACTTAGGTTTGCGCGGAGGGACATACTTGGACAACCGTGTAATAGGGTCCGCACCCTGGGCTTCAACCTCTTCTATTTCCACTCCCACATCCTCATTGTCCACGGGGATGTCTTCGATATCCTCCTCTTTTGCTTCTAAGTTTATAGCCTTGCCTTTCTCTTAGGTAGTGGGCTTTGGTGGGTTTCATCTTGGCAACACACGCACTGGTATGGTAGGCTGCTTGCCCTTCTTGTCTTTCATGGTCTCCTTGGTTGGGGTTGGCTTTGATCTCGGCATTCTTGAGGATTTAGGGACCTCCGCTAATACTTTGGCCACTTCCGGGGCAACTACTTCAACCTCTCTCTCCATTTCCTACGTTGGCTCCTCTACTACTTATTGTGTATGGATAACTTTTGGGGGCGCTGACATGATCTTCTGCAAGAATTCCTGTGTGTCCTCCAACAAAGTCACAAATACCCCAGAAACTATCAGAAGCTCGTATTGCTCACAATTCATAGGTGCTTGAGAGCTCAACTGCTAAATACTCAAAATGCCAAGTGTTTTTTGCTGGGCAGCGACTTGTAATTTATAGGGAATTTTGAATTCAAATCCGACTGTTCCCCCCAAAATCGGTTCATTAATGCCAAATTGGTAGCAGATTTTCAAGGATCTAAGCCATAAATTTTGTCTTAAATGTCGGTCGCTCGCTCCATTTGGCCTCACTTCTGCTCTTTTCATGAACAGTGACTTTAATGGTCACTTTCTGGCTGACCTGCATCATTTCTTCTTAGGTAGCGCAACTCCCTCCGCGCTGCCATGGACCTAGTCACACGTCCGTGCTTCACACCATTTTCCAATCATGCAACTCCCCAACCCGGGTAGTGTAGTTTATAGTCCCATGCCTCCTTTCAGCTACCTGGAGTGCTAAGACTATGCTACTTTCATTTAGTCACATGGTCGGACTACTACTGTATGGCTTCAAGCGACTGCCATTCACCTTTCCTAGAAAGGGCTCTCCATTTAATTTGCTCAGCTGTACCGCTCCTTCGTCAGTAATCTCCTTAATAACATAAGGCCCTAATTAGTGCATCTTGAATTTCCCTGGAAATTTATCAAACTTACTATCATATAACAAAAACAAGTTATTTACCTTAAACGTGCATAGCTTGATGTGTCGATCATGCCATGCCTTTTCACGCTACTTTTGGATCTACTAGTGAAATCCAACGAAAAATATTTCTTCTTCAAGCTCATCCAGCTGCGTGAGCCTCTTCTCTAGGGCTTCGCGATCCGTCATACCTGTGAGCACTACTATGTGCATACTAGGCACGATGTATTCCATAGGCATTACTGCTTCCACGCCATATCAAGCCTAAAAGGGGTTTGTCCAGTCAACTTCTTGCACGTCATTCGATAAGCCCACAATACTGCAGGTATGCATAGGTCCCAAGCACTTCGATGAGCATTGCAAACCTTGGTCAGCACGTTTTCGAGCACTTTGTTGAATGCCTCCACTGTCCTGTTAGCCTGTGGGTGATAAGGTGTGCTCTTCTGGTGGTATACCTTAAATTCCTCTGTCAATGCACTAATCGTCTCATTCAGGAAGTGCGTACCACTGTCACTCATCAAGATCTTCAGACATCCAAATCATGTCAATACATGCTCAAATAGGAATTTTGCAGCAGTCGTGCCCGTGCAATCCTTCACTGGCTGCACTTCTGCCCAATGAGTCAAATACTCCGTCGCAGTGGTAATTTACCTCGCTCCTGTCTTCCCTTGTGGCTAAATGGGTCCTACAAAATCTATCGCCCATTTCTCAAAGGGTTGCAACGTCATTGTGGATTCAAAGGCATTTCATCTCTCCGCGATGACCTCTTGTTCTTTGACATACATCACACGCCTTGCAATATGCTTTTGAGTCCTAATGAAGGGTTGGCCACCACAACCATGCACGTAGAGTCTTTTGCGCGGTTTCTCTCCCTACATAATTCCCCCCGCGACGCCCCCATGAGCGTCTGTGAGGATGTTGTTTCTTTTGAACTCAGGTACATACAGTTGCAATATCTCATTAGTCCCCATCTTGTATAGATGACCAACAATGACAGAGAAATCAGCGCACGCACCACTAATTCCTTCTTTTGTTGGACAATATATCCTTACGGTGCAATTCCTGTTGTTAGGAAGTGTATTATATCCTAAAAATGACCATCCGCGACATGCACTGTAATTGCATGTCAGACAATCCTTCTTCCAAGTTAGTAGGCTCCTCCCCTATTTTGATGCGCATTAGATTGTATGGTCCCACGTTTAATCATCCAAGCTTCACAACAACTTCAAAATAGTACTCCTGGAACAATAAGAGCCATCTGCAGATTCTCCCCTCCAACATAGGCTTATTGAACAAGTACTTCAGCGTGGAGTGATCTGTATACGTCTTAAAATGGCCTCCTAGTAAGTAGTGCCTATACTTCTAGAGCGCATACACCATAGCTAGCCCCTCGCGCTCAGTGGTGGGATAGTTCTTCTTTGCTTTGGATAATCTGCGGCTTGCTAACGTGATAGGATGGTCCAATCCTTCTCCACCAACCTGTGTCAGTACTGCTCCTAGTGCTATACATGACACGTTGACATGTGCGTGAAACTCTTTCTTCCAGTCCGGGAAGACTAGAATCGGTAGAGTAACCATCTTTTCTTTCAATATATCCAAGCTCTTCTTACAATCATCGTTCCAGTAGAACGTGACATCCTTCTTAACCAATTTCTCCATAGGTGCGGTGATCTGGACATAGCTTAGGTGCAGTGATCTGGGCATAGCTTTTGATAGACTTTCTGTAACATCCTGTATGTCCCAGAGTAGTGCGCAGTTGTTTCACACTCCTCGACGCTTCCAAGTTCAGTATCACCGTGATCTTCGTAGGGTCTACCATCAGTGCTTGTCTACAAACCACATGCCCCAATAGGTTGTTAAAAGGAACGCAGAAAAAACACTTCTTGAGATTGAGCGTGATCTAGTATCTTCGAAAGGTATCCAACATTGGGCGCAATCCTGCTACATGGCACTTAACCAGCCCAAATACAATCTAGTCATAAAAATATACCTCTAGGAACTTATGAATAAATTCCTTGGATGCTTCACAACCACGCGTGAACAGATCGTAGGAACATTCTTCAATCCAAACGGCATTATAGTGTACTGAAAACAACCCAACTCAGTTACGAAGGTTGTCTTGCTCTTATCTTCCGACGCAATTTTGATTTGGTGGAATCCAAAGAACCCATCAGTGAAGAAATATGCTTCCTGGCCACCTACATTGTCCAACACTTCATTCGTGGATGGAGTCGGGAAAGGATCATGCATGCAAGCATCATTTAGTTTTCTGAGATCCACGCATATCCTTATCTCATCCTTCTACTTCTTCTCTTGCACCACCATTGGGCTTACCCAATCAGATTCTTCCACAGGCTCAATGGTGCATGCTGCGATCATCTTGTCTAGCTCTAAGTAGACCTTCTCCTTATATTTAGTATTGAGATGGTAAGGCCTTTACTTAACTGGCTTTGCGTTGGGCTTTAATGTGATCTTCATCATTCCTAGGTCCCCAATTATTCCTTTTAGATCCGTAAACTTGGTACGGAATAAGTCCTGGTATTCACGGAGCAATTCAACGACCTTATCCACTGTCGCGTTGTCCCAATGTCTCTAATCTTTGTGAATTTTGGTTCTGCCTCCGTACCAATGTTCACTTGTTTAGTTTTCAACGATGCGGTTATATCAGGGTTCTCAATCTGCGGTCCTTGAACCTCGCGATGACCTTCTGTTTCCGGAATGTTAATCTTCCGCAAATCCTCGTCCTCTTCTTTAGCAGTTACATTATAACATTCCAGTGCGCGACTTGGCTAAGTAGCCCATTTAGGTCGAGTCAGGTCTAAAGGATCTTGTGGTATCTTAAAGATTGTTGCTTTTACTTCTTGTAGCACTTCATCAATACTGTCAAACCCATCCTCAAAACTGAATGTCATCATGAATCCTTCGCGTAGGATATCCCATTAGCCTGTCCCATGGTGGAGCTCTGTTTCTATATACCAATTCATTGGGATAACATCCAAGGTATGACAGAACAGGTGCACCCACTCAGGTTGGGGCTTTTCTCTATAAGCCTGGGTCCATTTAGCCAGATGCACGCGTGGATCGTTCTACCCATCATACTTGTTTGTTAGTCACATCTTAGGCTTCCCAAATCATGTTCTCACATCCTCCTACATTCGCACCAATCATCAAAGCTTCCCTTGTGCATACCTCACCATCTTTCGGGTATAGTGCATAGTGCCCAATCTAAGGCCTGGAAGCATTGCTCTTCTGGTACCTCCCTTTCAAATGCATCCAAAAAGATATCTACCTCATTCAAACCATCATAAGTAGGCATATTTCTTACCTTTGACGACACAGCGCAATGACCAGGTCATCATGTTGCAATTCAGCGTAGTTACTTCATGTAACCGATTTTGCCAACGTTCTATTTCTTCAACAAAGTCCGAAGTGCAGGAACTCTCGCAATCCCATGTAATCTGTCCATCCACAGTGGGATTCACCCAATATTGGTCTCGCACTGTTATATTATAGATATATTCCAGGTTGTCATCACTCTCATAATCGTGGACATGTTTAGTATAGCGCAATCCTTCAACGGGATAGAGGAGTACTATTACGCACAGCTATTTCTTCTCAAAGATCATCTTTCGCTTCTTCAAATTGATTACCCTGTTCATATCAGTAGCTCAGTCAATTCCCAGGAGCATAGGATAGGGATTGTTGTCATCCACCATCTCTATTACCTCAAAGTCAGCCAACGCACTCGCTCCCTCAATATCCACGGTCACCCCCTGCAGCTGCCCTATGGGGATGATCTTCTCCTGATTCGCCATGATTAGCTGAATCAGAGACCATTGCAGTGCATGTCTCCCCATTCACTCCCAAGTGTGCTTTGGTAGGACATTCCCATCTGACCCCAGATCCAGAATGACCTGATCTATTTCATACTCTCCTATTTGTACGGTCTGTCTCATTAATTTTTTATGCTTACCAATCTTTCGTACTACGCACAACTCACTTGGCGCGGTTCGAACGCATCTATTGATGAGTTCTTGTAACCCTTTCATAGCCTTATTGTCGTGCAGTAACTTCATACATGTTTCCAGGAAAGTTGTGAGCATAGAGGGGTCCATCTCTTTCTCAGGCTTATCCTTGCTTCCTGAGGTGGAGGCCTCAACGAAGCTCTTCTTAGCTTCCATGAAGGTTTCATGTGTGTGCTCCAAATCGAACTCAACCTCCTTTGCCGAGGCTTTGCGAACCCATGTATTGTCTTCTGGTTGCTTCCCCTTGTCATCTCTTGTTGCGATTCCACTTTTGAGCACTATATTTACATTTGGATCTTCCTCGCATGGCTCAGACCTCATCATCTGCAGGTTCTGAGTTGGCAGAGGTGGTAGCACCCCTTTGTCACGTATCCTAGCTATCATCATAGTACAATCTTTTGTTTCATGATCAAATAGTGTGCAATAATTGCACAACGGATGCGTCGGATTAGTGCAATCGCGGGCATAGTGTCCCGATCCTCCGTAATTGTAGCAAATCAACTATCCTCAACCTCTACCACGTCCTCCTCTGCCTCATCCTCTTCCACACCCCTGAAATCTTGTCCGGGCCTCCCTACACTTTAGTCAAGGGATTGCGTTTCGGCCTGGACCCTATAGGCGAGAGTTCTATCCATCATCAGTTCATAGCGCCTACAATTACGCTCATCGTGCTCTATCGACCTACAAAAGTTGAAGAACAACTATTACAGCGTCTGTACAAACTTCTATAGCAAGTGACAGCTATCCGTGGCATGTTTTCTAGCTACCTGATAGATAGTGCACCATAATGCAAGCCCCACGCTTGATCCTACTTGAGTTTCTGGCCTTAAAGGCATCAGTCCTCCTCCTGCAATATAGTTTGCAAAGACCAGGCAATGGTCTTTGTCATGACCCTGACTCTTGCATTTCAAGCACCATACCTCCTCACATACCTCTAGTCGAACTGTCTTGTCCTACTTCAGACTTTGCATCTCAAGGCACAGATTCTTCAACTGCACATGGATCTGCTGAACTCCTAGATTAGGATCTTGCATCGGAGTTTCATGTAGTCTCATGGCAATCTCCAAGGCCTCTGCCTGAGTTGTTCTCTTCTACTGCGACAACGCACTCCTTAAGTGTGGTAGTAGCGAAGCCACCAACCACTTGCAATGTTGTCCATCTGTCAAATTCATGTTGGCTTCATGGATTGTACATTTTAGCCTCTGACCTAGTTCGCAAGGTGTCTCCCTTGGTTGCATCGCAATCTCTTTGAATCCCACAATTGACTGTGCCTTGGATTTAGGCCTACTAAAGTCCCTATTTAGTGTTGCATGGATGTCTGCTACTCAAGCATTCAGGTTATCACTAGAGTACTTAATATACCAGGTTAGTGCACGATCTTGCAGAGCACTAACCAGTGTCGCCTTCTTTATATGATCATATGTAACACCTTGAGCTTCACATACAACCCTCACAACAAACCAGAATTGGTCTAGGTCCTCATTTCCCAAGCCTTTGAAAAAAGGCAACTTCACTGTATTTGCCATACTGAACCACGATGGAGGTGGAGGTGGTATGAGTGAAGTTGGAGGTGGTATTCGTGGGAATCCTTGTCTAATTAATTGAATAGAACTTCACAGAGAAACCTTCGCTATCCATTCTTTGTCACCTCGTGGAGGTGAAATCAAGGGACTATACTCCAGACCCTTTTTTCCTTTGTTTCTGTAAGGTTTTCTGCTTCGTGTAGTCCCAAACATCAAGGTAGCTGCATAACCTGTTTTTTGCACAATAGCATTTTAATTCAAGCATTCAAATATTTTACATACTTACCTCATGGTCCTTTGAAAAAGCGTCATTCCGCCTCACTGTAGCTGATTGAGGTGTCGACTATGAATTCAGTCACAAATCCTCCTATGACGCGATCGAGCCAATGATTGACAATGCGGGCGATCTTATCCTTCGATGCTTCCAACCTTTGCACTAGCTCTGGGGTCCACACAATAGAACCGTCAAGTTTCCACATTCCTTGACTATATACTAGCTTCGCGATCCACTCGTATAGCTCAACAGGGACGGAGCAGAAAAATATCTCGTGGATCTTTGTATATATGTATCTGTTCAATCACTGTTCCTTTGCCAGTCGTGGGTTTTTGTTCTCTTATGCCAGAAATTCGTGGATCTTTCTATCCAACCAGTCTCCAATCTCCTTCTTAGTTGGATTCCAGTGATACGACATCACACATCTCTTATGCAGATTCCAATCTCGACAACGGAACCATTTGTTGGCTTGAGGGGCCTGACCCAGGTTCAACATTAATTAGCTAAACAAATCCCTATATCGTTGGCCCTTTCGGCATTAGCTCGTGGAGCGCGGACCGAGGTCTCACCCAAAGCAGTATGGGGGGATGCTGGAATCAAGTTTCCACACCCTAAGATGGTTTTGATGTCGTTTGATTTCTTCTATCCCTGCCTTTGCGCAGGTGGTCTCGCTCTAGGGATTGTAAGATAAACCCTCTATTCTGGTCTTCAATACCTTTGCGAAAGTATATGATCGACCTTCGTATAGCCTCAACCTATGGCTCAGGTACTTTCGCACTACTATGGCAACATGTCGTGCAGATTCCTCAATTATCCTAAGTGATTTTCTTATCTTGTCAAATACTTGAAGTTATTATCGCGTAAGCAGATATTAGTAATTGCCTTCAATTATTCAATGTAATTGTTGTAGGTTTTAACCTCGTACAGAAATTACCTGCATATGAATTCTAAAACATAGAAAATAAAAAATGCAAGAGCATAACACATAAAACACATATACACAGAGATTTTCCCACTGGATCCCAAAACTGGGACTGCCAGCTTGATTTTTCATTTTTTTCCTTTCAATGTTACAATACATATTTATACATGCCGAAGCATCTAATACCATGGACGGAAAAACCATCGCGTCTAATACGATGGACCGAAAACCATCGCATCCAAAAATCATGTGCGAAAATCATGCACAAAACCATAGGTGGGTCCGCCCAACGTAACACAGGTTCCAAAACCAAAATTTTCTGGAGCGCTGCCCCGGACCCCATAAAGTGGGGTTACGGGTACGCCTCAAACCCCATGTGACCCCCCCTCTAACCCCCCGATTAACTACGTGGGCTAGTTGTGGAAAGAATATAACATAACCCAACATTCTCCCACTTGTTGTTTTCTTTCCGTAGGGGGCCACAAGAGAGCTTAGTCATTTTTCCAGCCCTGAAACACTCATTTTCTCTCTACACCAAGAGAACTTTTCAGAGCTCATAGATTTTTTCAATTCATCTGCAGTATTTTTCAAAATGTCCACCTTTACCAGCAACGACTTTTTTTTCTTCTATCATATCCCTCACAAAGTGATACTGAACATCAATGTGCTTTGTATTTGAATGATATGCAGGGTTATTTGCTAAGAAAATTGCACTTTGGCTGTCATAGTCTATCCTTAGAGCTTCCTGTTCTAACCCATACTTGAACACAATCTCTGCAACCAAACTGCTTCCTTGCTTGCATGAGTGGATTCCATGTATTCTGCCTCTGTAGTTGATAGTGCCACTACAGATTGTTTCTTACTCATCCAACTGACTGTACGTCCAAACAGGTTAAACAGATACCCACTTGTAGATCTTCTCTGATCCAGATCTCCAAACCAGTCTGCATCAACAAAGCCACGAATATCCAACACTCTGCCTAATCTTGGTCTTCCTTGGTAGCACAAACCATAATCACTAGTGCCACGCAAATACCTTAAAACCCGCTTCACTGTTGTCCAATGCTCCTTCCCTGGTTTTGACATATACCTGCTCAATACTCCCACTGCATGTGCAATGTTTGGTCTAGTACAAACCATTGCATACATCAAGCTACTGACTGCACTTGCATATGGAACCCGGGACATCTCCTCTTCCTCTTCTTGTGTCTTGGGACACTGTTCAACAGACAACCTCACACCTACAGGAATAGGAACCTTCACCGGTTTACTATCCTACATATTAAACCTCTGTAGTATTATCTCAACATACTTCCTCTGGTTTAACCAGAGCTTCCTCTTTGCCCGATCTCTTTTAATTTCCATGCCCAAAATATAGTTTGCAGCACCAAGATCTTTCATGTCGAATTTGGAGGAAAATTGGGTTTTTAAATCCTGGATAATTTCGTTGTCATTTCCAACCAACAACATATCATCCACATACAAGACCAGATAAATAACACAGTCACCAATTAATTTAAAATACACATAGTAATCTGCTTTGCTTCTGGTGAAGCCAAGTCCCCATATAAATGTATCAAATTTTTGATACCACATCCTTGGTGACTATTTTAACCCATACAGAGACTTCTTTAACTTGCATACTAGTTCTTTCTTACCTTTCACTGCAAAGCCTTCAGCTGCTTCATGTATATTTCCTCTTCCAGATCCCCGTGAGAAATGTTGTCTTCACATCCATCTATTCTACTCAAATAAAAGCACAACAACAGATAAAAGTAATCTAATAGAGTTAGCTTGGGAACAGGAGAAAATATTCACCAAATCAATTCCCTAGCACCTGGGAATACTTTTTGCTACCAATAAGCTTGTATTCTCCACTTTCCTTTGTGCATTGTCTTCTTTTGTAACACCCATTTGCTGCCAATGGGTCCTCCAGCCGGCAACTCCCCCAGATCCCAAGCCTCATTTTTGTGCAAAGATGCCATTTCATCAGCCATGGCCTCTTTCCAGAGTTTTCCATCCTCTGAATCTGCTGCTTCTTTCACAGTTCTGGAATCATCATCCCTAATAGATAAAGCAAAATTTGAACAGAACGCAGATGGACTATACCTTTCTGGCTGCCTTCTTTCTCGCACTGATCTTCTCACAGCGGAAGTTTGTGGCTCTTCATCTTCTGATTCCTCCTCTGCTGTAGAGTCTGATTCTTCCTCCTTACGCTCCAACTCTATCTTCTCAGGTTACTTTGGTTGGACTTCATGTTTAATAACATCTTTCACCTCTCTGAACACCCATCTCGGCTGTACACAACTAACCTTGTTATTGGGTTCCAAAGCTTATAACCCTTTAAACCATCCTTATAACCAATAAAGATGCAATTTCAAATTTACTATCCAACTTGGTTCATTTCTCCTTTGGAACATGTACATATGCATCACATCCAAATACTCTCAAATGTGAAAGAGAGGGTTTCTTACCAGTCCATACCTCTTGTGGAGTCTTATCCTCCAATGCTAATGAAGGATACCTATTGATTAGGTAACATGCAGTATCCACCGCCTTTGCCTACAATTCCAGTCCTAACCCAGCACCACTGAGCATGCTTCTTTCCCTTTCCATCAATGTTTTGTTCATTCTTTTTGCAATTCCATTTTTCTAAGGTGTATATGGAGTAGTCTTCTGTCGTGCTATACCACACTTCTTACAGAATTCTTCAAATTCCTTGCTGCAAAACTCTCCACCATTATTTTTCCTCAACACCTTTATCTTCTTCTCTATCTGGTTTTCCACGAGAGCCTTAAATTATTTAAACCTGTCAAAGACTTCAGATTTCTTTTGAAGGAAATATATCCATGTATTCCTTGAGAAGTCGTCTATAAATGATACATAGTACACAGACTTACCCAGTGATGGAATCTTCGCAGGTCCAAACACATCACTGTGCACAAGCTCTAATATTTATTTCGCCCTCTTACCACTAGAGAGGAAACTCACTCGATTCTGCTTCCCATATACACAATTTTCACAGAAATCAAAATCTAGAGAGCTATTACTCATACTTTCTACCATACCTTTACAATGAAGTATTCGAAGGCCTTTCTCTCCAATATGTCCAAGCCTTTGATGCCACAACATGGTCTTCTCTCCAGAGACAACTAGATTTTCTACTCCACTTTCAGGAACAATAGAACTGTTGCACCCATTAACAACCCTGCTACCTTGTAGCTTGTATAGAGTTCCAATCCAAATTCCCTGCATCAATACCAGTGCTCCCCGAACCATCTTGCAAGTATCCTTCTTGAACACTATTTTTACACCTGCATCATCCAGCTTGCTTACAGAAATTAGATTTCTGGCCAATGTAGGAATATGTAGAACACCTGGAAGTGTTATAACTCTTCCACCTTGCAACTTCAACTTTACCTTTCCGCGACCAACGATTTTAGCCTTTCTGTCATCCCCCAAGAAGACATCACCACCATCATATTTCTCATACTCGTAGAACCACTCTTTATGGGGAGTGAAGTGAAAGGATGCACCTGAGTCAATCAACCATGCCTCATGATCTACATGTGTACTTGAAGAAGCCAAGTACACATCCCCACCTTCATCTGAAGTGGTTTTTGCCTCTGCAAAAGGAGCCTCATCAAATCCCTTTCCTTTGTTAGGAGCTTTAGATTTATAGTCCCTTTTGAAGTGGCCTTCCTTTCCACATTTCCATCACACCACCTTTATAGGTTTTCCTGGAGATTTATATCTCCCTCTAGATTTATATCTCCCACTCGATGCTTATTTTTGTTTCTGTTCTGGGACCGTCTTCGTACAGACAAGGTATCAACATTCTGGCTTTCCATATTTTTCCGTCTCATCTCCTTCGTTAGCAAGGCTGAGACTATTTCATCAAACTGCAACGCAGTTGCATTGCTACCTATTGCAATAACCAGACTATCCCACGAATATGGTAGAGAACACAACAAATTGATGCACTTATCTTCATTTGAAATTTTAATCTCAACAGATGCTAACTGACTTACCACAGTATTAAATGCATTCAGATGCTCTATCACCGAGTCTCCATCTTTCATCCTCAGGTTATACAGCTTTTTCCGCAGGAACAATTATTTACCAGAGATTAATTTGTACAAAGTCCCTAACTTGTCCCATAAAGCCTTCGTCGTAGCTTCCCTTGATACATTCAACAATACTGAATCTAAGACACACAATCGTATTATGCTCTTTGCCTTCCAATCCAACTTCTTCCATTCTTCATTGGACACTTCTGTTGGTTTAGTACCTGAATCTACCACGATCCACTAATCTTTATCCACCAACAGATCCACCATCTTGAGTTTCCACAACTCAAAACTCTGACCATTAAATTTCTCGATCTCTATCTTTCCACTGCTTGCCATCTTCTTTCATCACCAGAATCGATCTCGCAGATCTCCCATTGAATAGGGTCTATCACAGGCCTAAGCGAAACCACTCAGCAACAAAGGCGTCCCCTTAAAGCCAAAACAACTCTGATACCAAATGTATGTTTTAACTTCATACAGAAATTACCTGCGTACGAATTCTAAAACACAAAAAATAAACAATGTGAGAGCATAACACATAAAACACATATACACAGAGATTTTCCTACTAGATCCCAAAACCAGGACTACCAGTTTGATTTTTCATTTTTTTCCTTTCAATGTTACAATACATATTTATACATGTCGAAGCATCCAATACCATGGACCGAAAAACCATCGCGTTCAATACCATGGACCGAAAACCATCGTGCCCAAAAAACATGTGCGAAAATTATGCACAAAACCATAGGTGGGTCCGCCCAACCTAACACAGGTTCCAAAACCAAAAATTTCTGGGGCGCTGCGTCGGACCCCATAAAATGGGGTTACGGGTATGCCTCAAACCCCATGTGACCCCCCCCTCTAATCCTTGGTTAATTACGTGGGCTAGTCATGGAAAAAATATAACACAACCCAAGAATTGCATTCATTGGCGCATCATATAAGCATAATAAAGGAAATTCATACACAAATATCCAAACCCTTCAATAAAACAAATACACAAAAATTGTAGAAAAACTCCTTTTATTCAGACTCTGTCCACCCTGTGCACACAGCTGCAGGGTCCGCGCACTCAGCTACAGAATTCTACCCTAGGCCTCTGTGCACCCAGCTGCAAAGCCTCTATCTACACTATGACCCAAGACTTAGACTTTTTCTTCAGATCTATCACTCTATGCCATTCTATTGATTCATTGATCCCTTTCTTCTAAACTACTTAGAGCTTAACTCTTTTTATACAATCCCATGGTCCGTGATCCATGGGTAAGTCTCTTATAGCCGACTTTACTTTACAAAACTAAGGGTGGACTACTCTTTTTGACACATAACACCTTCGTGCTCCGCGACCACAAAATGTGGAGTCTTTACAATTATATTACAAAAATTGACTTAACATGGATTTTTAGCCCAAAAATTGCCCTTGGGGGATCCCGCTCCCAACAATAAGATCCTCGAAACAATGGAATCTCCAATTTGATGGAGCATCAAAAGGTAACCCTAGGGTGGCAGGAGGGGGAGGGATTCTCATTAATCCCGAAGGAAACATCGAAGACATATATGCTTGGGGCCTGGGTAGGAAGACAAACAATCAAGCTGAGACTTATGGTTTGTTTCTAGGACTTTCCTTGGCTAAAAAAAAGTGCATCAAAAATATCCAAGTCTTATGAGACTCAATGTTGATTATAAAACATATGAAATACAATTCATCAACAAACAACATGAATCTAAATCAAATCATTCGTAGATCCCAAGATATGATTCCTCTCTTTGATCTGGTATCATTCTTTCACATCCTAAGAGGGAATAACCACGAAGAAGATAAGCAAGCAAATTTGGCCTGCCAGTTGAATGCAAAAAGAAGTATAGTGAATGAAACAGAGGAAACATTATACATTTCCTAATCATGGACAAGGGTTTCAATCATTAGATTGGGGTAGAGACTCCTGGCTCGACCAAGAGATTAGGAAATCAAAGCAATATGGAAAACTTGGGGTTCGTAAATATATATCCCTTCCCCTGCCTCTCTCCCTTCATTCTCCTCATTATCCCCTCTCGTCATCTCCCATTTCATGTCTCCTCCCTAGCCCTCGACACCATTCTCCATCCTATTCCGATAAGCCTCCATTCCATTATGACATTCCTCCATTCCAATCCGATGTGCCACCCTTCTCCATTCCATTTCATATTCTGCTCCCCGGTCCATGTCTCATCGGCCTTTACATCACTTGACCCTTCCTCGCACCTCGTGGCATTAATAGGCTTGCCTTGCTGCAACAACGTGGTTGCTCCCATCACGTATATACTACACATTGTTCTGGGAGGTCTCATAGTGTGAGAAACCACCCCCCACGATATAGAAATTGTTGCAATGGCCAAGGATCCAGCACAGGAGAAGGTAAGACAATGGGAGAACGTGAGAAACATTTAATCCCTTTTCTTCGAATTGCTTAGACTGCACGTGGGAGGAAGGCGTGGGTAAGGATGAAGGAAGAAGCGAAAATATGAGAAATTATGGTGGAACATTGGGATCTCAACGTAATGAGTACCAACTTCCAGTCCTGCATCAAAATTCAAACTTGCACCTTCTATAAAAGGGGTAATGGTTTGACCTTCTGTCATGGTTTCTGGTTAATTTTTGCTCAGGTGGTCTCTGCGAAGACCTGATGACTGAGGTAGGGGTCACTGAGCAATTGTTGTAGGTTACGGGTCAAGGTGTTGGCCATAAGGGTGGTCTTTGGTGGTGTATGTAGTTGGGAGGGGAAGCTGGGTGCTGAGAAGTTGAGTGTTGGAAAGCTATGTGATGGTAAGATGAGTTGGGCAGGGAAGTTTGAGCAGAAAATTGAGGGCTTTGGGTTGATTGTTTGGTACAATCTTGAGTGGGGGGGTCCGCGGTATTTTGGAGATTATGCACTCTGTCTGGTTCTTGGGGCTGCCGTTGACCTAGGACGAGGTCAAGGGAGTAAAAAGCTCGGGAAGGTGGCAACAATATGCATACCTATAAGGGCTGTGTGCAAGAGAATTTGGAATTCAGGGAGGGTCTAGCTATTTTGCAGAGGCATATCCATCAATAGTGAAAGGAGGCATTGGATATGCAGGAGTAGCAGCTCGAAAATGAGCACATCCAACAACTAGAGGACAAGGTGGACGCGGTGAGACAAAAAATTAAGCATCTGAAACTCAAAATGGAAGAGAACGGACTGAGGATTGAAGAAGAATATGCTGAACTCGATCTTAAGAGTCCAACTCGGATGGAGGAGTAAATTATTTTCTCTTTCAGTTTAAAAATGTTTTTTTATGGCAAACAATACTTGTAAATATTTACTATAGTATTGTAAAATGTATAGCCACGGGATACGAGTGATAGGATATTTTTATTAGAATTATAGGGAAAGTTCTCAAAAAAAAAAATAGGGAACAAATAATTTTTTTAGAATTATGGAAAAACTTCTCAGAGAAAAAAAAAAAAAATAAAATAAATAAAATAAAATTTAATTTTAATGTAAAATCCCAATTTTAAACCCTAACCAGCTTGATTTATATGTGATTTATATATATGCTACTCTTTCTGATAAAAAGAAATATACCTTTGTAAAAAACCAACATCAATATTACGGAAATTTACGTATCCAACCCTCTCCAAATTTTAAACTATAACATAAAAAAATATAACCACATATACTCAACCATTAATCTTTCATCACAGAATATCTCGTATATATTTCATTATTAAACTCTCATGTCACGGATCATACACAGGAACCTAAACGTGAAGGGCCATGCTAAGTAAAGGCCACCATGATCCTGCCATATTGTCTTCTGATGCATGCTGGATAAAAAAAAAGTATAATCTATACTGATTTGACACCAGGGTGTCAATAACGGGTGAACCTTTTTTGTAATTCGTCAATTATTCATTGCATGGCGGAAACCCAAAAATATTCGAATTCACGTGAATGCCTGCAACTATCCTCACGTACACATTTATCTAGAACTTATTTTCCAGAGGTGCTCTTGGGCCCTGACTTTACAATAAAAAAATCCCAAATTGGCTCGTGGCGTTGTCATCACCGTCATCTTTTATACATTTGTGTAAAAGACATGCAGACAGAGACACGGGAATCACAGACAATGTACAGAGTTCACGAGCTGTATCTGAGCTGGATTCAAATGAAATTGTGGAATAAGGGATATTCAAACTGTTTCATTTTCTGTAAAGAAGAAATTTCATAGCTTTATGTAATTCATTTTAATTTTACTAAAATTATTTTGTTATCTAGGTAGGTTGGAGTTGGTTTATCTATGAAAAGTAAAATTGATTTACTAATTCCTGAGATGTTATTACCAGAATTATGCTCAGTTATAATGAAATGTTATCACCAAAATTATACTCAGCTTAACTTGGATAGCCATTTGGGATAGATTAATTCTCTCAAAATGTATTTCTATTCCCACCGCTGAACACTTCTGTCAACCCCTCAACTCAAAAGTAATTTCTATTCTCAACCGCTTCCATCAAATTGAGGTTTGAAAATGAAAAAATAAGTCAAAATTGACCAAATTTCAGCACAGCTCATCTAGTTTCAGTGTAATTCAGCTCTACATAAGATATTCTATTTATAACATTTGGAAATTGCCCTCTAAATTCTCAACCAAAAACCCAAAAATGTAACATTTTGAATGAGCCAAACTATTCCACTGAGCCCTGAAGGTAAACGACAGCAAAGTGCCCTTTTGTATACATCGACAACTCCGCAGAATTGTCAGCATTCAGTCAGGGTGGTCTTCCCCTGCATTCGAAAAGACTGGAACGCTTGTTTGTGGAACCCATCAGAGTGATTTGTTTATAGCCCATGGAAGTGATTTCTTCAATATAAGAAGATGAAATCTATGCTTCTCTCAAGATCAAAGCTCAAGTTTTCAGGAGTGCAAATGCTTGGAACTAATACTATGGCTGGTTCGGGGGTAGCATTGATGCTGATGGTAGTAAGCTCAGGCTGGATGTTAATAGATCTAGTCTCTGCACAGGGCACCCTGGACCCAAATTTTTACAGCAAGACTTGTCCCAATGTGGTGCAAATTGTTGCCACTGTTGTTAACAAGCATTTGAAGCAGGACAACACTATAGGAGCTCCTATTGTTCGCATGTTCTTCCATGATTGCTTCGTGAGGGTGAGTACTTGAGTCATATTGGAATTACAAGCAGCAGTAATAGTCCTTTGGGTATTAAGTATTTCAGTTATATTGGAATTAAAAGCATCATTAATAGCCCTTTGGGTATAATTAATGCTCTGTTTATTATGAGTAAAGTTATTGAGAAATTTGGGTTTTGTGCTGGTTTTGTGTAGGGCTGTGATGCATCTGTTTTGTTGATTTCTCCAAATAAAACTGCAGAGAGAGATTCAATTCCCAACCTCACTCTCAGCCAATTTGATGTTATTGATGAAATAAAGAGCAATTTGGAGAAAGCATGCCCAGGTGTCGTTTCCTGTGCGGATATCCTGGCTCTTGCTGCCAGAGATGCAGTTTTACAGGTGAGATCATAGCTCTCTTCCAGACTGTTTGGCTACAATAGTATTGTTGTGGGTTTGGTATAAGAAAGCTGCTTTATAAGGTAAGGAGATCTTAGTAATAAAAGCATTACTGCACATCTGAAATACAATCAATGAAAAGTAATATTTAAGGCTAGTCTCAGCAAAAATACCAGTTGCCTCTTTGGGAAAGTCACAGTATGCCGCTTGGTTGTGCTTGGAGCTATATTGTTCACAGATTAATTCTTTGATCAGGATAGTGATGAGAATTACACCATTCTTGTGTTTTGGAACAAAAGTATGGATTGCGTACTCCTACAGATTTTGCAGGTCTCAGGGTTACATTGTAATTGGATGGAAGGGAAACCAGATAACTATACTTATCTTTATTTTTTCCGGTTTTGAGAATATTTTTTATTTATTTTCGTTATCTTGATTGTTGAATCCAGGAATATTCTGTTATCATATAGATACAAATGAAGTTAAAAAATTAATTCCAAAATATTCTATAAATCAACAATAAGTTAAGTTTAGGGGATAATCTGATAAACACTCACAATCATGGTTCACAATAACACACAATAAAGCCGTGATAATTAAAATTGTCTGAACAAAAAATAAACTGACATAACTATTCATGAAGAGATTTTTAAAAAGATAACTGGAAGTAATTGACACATTTCAACCATACATAGTCAAGAATAAACTATGGCGTAAAGCAAATCTCTTTTTCAGATGGATTCTTTTTTCATAACTCAATTTAGAATTTTGTTTTATTTTGAAATTCTAAATTAATTTAGAATTTTGTCTTACTTTGAAATTGTAAATTTAAATTGAGATATGTTGTAACTTATTAGTGAATAATTGTATTTGATGTAATAGTGAAAGGAAATCAATAAATTTATTTATAAATTAAAAAATGTAAAACTGAAATATGTTAGCTTGAAGTTTCTTCAATTGTGTGAGTTCAAATATTCAGAAACATATTGTAACTGGCTAATTTGTGAATAATTGTATTTGATGTAATAGTAACAACTTATAAGTTAAAAAAAAATTCCATACATCATTGAAATATAAATAAACTAATATTACGCCAAAATGTTATTGCAGTCAGGAGGACCCACATGGGCTGTTGAACTGGGTCGAAGAGACGGGCTTACATCTCGCAGCTCTGATGCAATATCTCACCTTCCTTCGTCTCGATCCAATGCCCAAGCTCTCATCGACAGTTTTAGCTCTAATGGTTTAAGCATAAGAGACCTTGTCACTCTTTCAGGTATGACTAATAGATTTTAATCTTTTTAATAGTAATTATGAATGAATGTGGCAATGAATTGGGCATATTTTGATCCTAGATTCTAGAAATATTTAGAAATAGATAGATAGTGAATCAACGGTTTGTATCTAATTTCAAAATATTCCCAAATTCTAAATATATTTTTCTGTAATAGACACAAGTTATACACAAATGAGTCAATATGGTTTCCATTGTTTCACAGGCGCCCATACATTTGGTAAATCCCACTGCTCTACTGTTTCATGGCGCCTCTATGGACCCACAAAGGGCGGGATCGATCCTACACTGAACAAAACATATGCAGTGGGCTTAATGAACCAATGTACCTTACCCATCAACGCAAATGCAACAATCCCACTGGACCCATCTACTCCGAACATATTCGACAAAAACTACTTCCAGGATCTGTTGCAGAATGAGGGCATTTTTGCCTCGGACTCTGCACTGGTAATCGATTCCAGGACCAAGGTTTTTGTGAAAGAGTATGCTAATGATGAAGACTCTTTTCGTGACCAGTTCGGTGATGCCATGATCCGCTTGGGCAGGGTTCAGATCCTGACTGGCCAACAGGGTGAGATTCGTAAGAGATGTGGTTTTGTCAATTCAAACTCAGCTGTGTAGGCTGCCAATGGATGGTTGTGAAACACAAACAGACTACATGATACTGTGACCAGCCTGGATTCTTCATATTCCATTTTTCCTTGCAGTTCTTCAGATCTGACGAGGTCTAAAAAGCAGCTAGAGCAGTGTACTAGTGGAGAAGAAAACCACCAACGAGGAGGATTATGCAGTGTACCATGAGAAACTTTAGAGTGTTAATTAGAAACTGTGAATATTGCCCAAACGAATGACTTGGAAGGCATGTTAATCTGCACATGTCATGTTGGTTGTCCTCAAATGGAGGTGTCATTTTTGAGATTGAAAAAATAACAACCCCATAATCCAATTCATTTGATTCTAGATTTTACAGTTAACGAGAGGAGCAAGCTAGTGATATGGTAAATGTATTTTTATTCTTCATAAAGATTTGTAAATACCAGTCTTAATTTTAATTGTTAAATTTATGATACCAAATTATTTACCAGGTTTTACTGGTCTACATCGGAGAGCTTACTCCATCATAGAGATATCTTTAAAGGTACATGGTGAAGGCTAAGGCTCATTAGCACTTTTGTGGTTTTTCCTTCATATTTTTTTAATAGCTTATTATTTTTGTTATTTTGATATATATTTTAATAATATTAATATAGATTTATTTTAATTTTAAATTTGATAGAAATACTAATCTTAATTTTAATGGTTAACTTTATGATACCAAATTATTCACCAGGTTTTACTGGTCTACATCAGAGAGCTTACTCCATCATAGAGATATCTTTAAATGTACATGGTGAAGGCTAAGTCTCATTAGCACTTTCGTGGTTTTTTCCCTCATGTTTTTTTCAGTAGTTTATTATTTTTGTTATTTTGATATATGTTTTAATTATATTAATATAGATTTATTTTAATTTTAGATATAGAGAAAATTTGGAAAAAAATTAATTTGAGTATTAATTTTTATATGTTTATTAAATTGTAATATTCTTTTGGTTTTTATATAGTCAAAGTGGACGAAATTACCATGGTATCGACCCTTGGTAATTGTCTCATTTCTCAAGAAAAATTGTAAAATATGATTTCTAGAGAGTCCATCAAACCTATAAAAGGAGATAGGGGCTAGGTCTTTAGATCATCCTGAGTTTATCTATCTTATTGTGTTTTCTTGAGAACTTGACCCACAGTAAATGTCCCATTTCTCAAGGAAAAATAGTAAAATATGATTTCTAGAGAGTCCATCAAACCTATAAAAGGAGATAGGGGCTAGGCCTTTAGATCATGGGGAGTTTATCTATCTTATTGTGTTTTTTTGAGAACTTGGCACGACTAGTTCCAGTTTGATCCCAATGAGGAAAACCCAATGGGTGTGTTGGGTGTGATTTGTCTGTTCAGCAGCCGTGCATGCCATTGCAGGGGCTACAATATTTTGTATGGGTATGTACTATCTTCTTCAGTTAATAATATAAATAAAAATTACATTTCTTTTAAGTTTTGTGTTCTATATTTAGCATTCTTCAGTTAATAATATAAATAAAAATTACATTTCTTTTAGGTTTATTGTGTTCTAGGTTTATTGTGTTCTATGTTTAGCAAATCAGTGTTTCATTTAGAACACTAAAATTTTCCAAATCTGTTGATTATTTTCCTTTTGGAAATCTCACAATAGTATCAGAACAGATTTTGCTAACATGAAAGTTTATTCTAAAATAAGTTAGAAACTAGTTTTTCAGTGATCTTCCATAATCACCCTAACTAGTAATCTATCAATTTGGGTGGCTATCCACCCTGGCTGATATTTGCAGAAAGATTGACATATCTATCAAATAGCTTAACATCGAAGATTTTTGCAGGCTTACCAGACAGATCTATTTATCAAAGGGTGAGATCGATTGCCCCTAAGAGAGATCAAGCTTATTTTCAGTCCAAGAGATTAAGGTCTATCATTCGTCTCAAAGGTAGAGCTCATTTCATATCTGTGGCCACTCGTAATCGTTTATATAGGCCACAACTGGGACACTCGTTTACACCATTAACTGTCCAGGGTTACCGCAGCCTCAGCTCTGTGGCTTGGGAGAGGGGAACGATATATTGGTCACATGGATAGGCCGCAAGTCCAACTGAGCCCGCCGATCCATAATTGCCCACACACAGCAGGAGCTCTACGTTGAGTTATACACAGTAAAGGGAGTGTTAGAGATCGAACAACAACAACAGAATCGGGTCCTTGTATCGCAGCAGCCCCTGGCAGAAGTCAAAGATACAGTAGTATCAAACTTATAATTGTGACAGAAAAGATGGGGACCGGGACCACCAAAAATTATAACAACAGTGGTCTGATTGGGGAGCATACCATCGATTCTCCTTAAGTCGATTAGACCCACTTTCATCAATTAGCACAGAGCACAGAGCAATTGTAACCAGCATAGCGTAGATACATGGCAGAGACTAATTCCTAAATTTTGCAGTCAATGGAAGATGAATTACCTTTCTCGCTGGCCAAGTCGTGTGGCTTCTTGAGCAGATATTGACCTTCATTCTGAGCCACGTTGGGCATCAAAGAAGTATATATATATATCGTTTCTGCATGGTGGCTGAAGTAAGCAGTGAAAGGGAGCACGAGTTCCATATCATCCTCGAGGCTCAGTTTGGCTCTGAGCATGGAAATGAATTTCAGAGCATTTCCATACTTGAGTCAACATAACAGGTTCCTGTCCTTTATTTACAGCTCTACTGTTGGTGTATTATGTGGACGACGTAGCTTATTTCCTTGAGTCTGTTATTGCTGAACCTGTGTGAAAATATCAATGTGTTTCTCAGTCTCGAAGTAATACAATTATAAAAACAAAAGAAGACCGTGTGTTGGGGAATTTATCAGTATTGGGGAAATATCATTGGTTAGTCTACCAAAAAAAACATGACCCAGTCATTAGTCAAGGTGTGTAATGTTGTGTTCGTGGCTACAATCGGTTTTATTGGCATCTCTGGACCAAATTTGTTTGAAGCTAAACTGGGCCAAATTTGTTTGAAGTTGAGCTTATTGGAAGGGCATGATTGACACAATGTTTTCTTGCTTTGGTATGTAAGGAGATGGGACTTCCCCTAGAAAACGCCCATAAAATATTGGACAAAATTCTAAATAAAATAGAAGAAACATGGGGTCTTTTTATAGCAATACCTCTTCAGACCAGAATAGAGGCATTTCTCAAAAAGAGTCTATGCCATTCTGCAGCAAAACCGCCCATCGGAAATGAAGGAAGGAAAAGGAAGAGTGGCTAAGCTCTTCACTCTTGGATCTGAGCTATAACGAATAAAGTCAGTCACAAACCTTCGTAAGTTAGAGGAATTAGACTATTGTCTGTCTGAGGTGGGGCAGTGAGAATGGAAGAAACTTAGTTGGCCTCTCAAGCCATCTATGCTTGCATTAATACAACCCAAATTTTGGGAACATCTTTGTGAAGAGATCAGGCTCACAGTTGCTTCTTGTCTCAACAGGTTCGTGGCTTTAACATCACCACTACTGCCTTACAATAATGATATCATGAAGGAGATATCACAGCTGATAGAATAAGCCCTTCAGGGGTTGAACAACATCATGCTTCCTACCTTTCAGAAGCGGCGCAGAATCTTAGAACTCATGGCAGAGTTTAGCTTTGGCACATTCATGCTGAATCTGGAATGTGATGACTTAATCTTTCAGGTGTTCGAGAACTTTTACGCCAGCGTTACATCATCTCATCGAGACCGTGTCAAAACAAACATGCAAAAGTTTGTGTCCTTGTTCCTAGAAAAAGATGTTGACATCCGCAAGATACTAAGATCCAAAGTGTTGACCATTTGGAGGGAGGAACTAATTGTATCACTAGCTACCTATGATCTAGTGGAGAAGTTGGTCATGCAAAACATAAAATTGTTCAGAAAGGTGCTGACTAAGAAGGAGCTTAAAAGGACTGATGGAAGAAGCAAGAACAAAGATAGTAAAACTTGCAACAAAAATGAACTAAGAAGGAGAGGACTATGCTTTATCTATAAGGGACCATGGGCACCTAACCATTCATGCTCAGGTGATAGGAAGGAGGCAACAAAGGTAGAACAGTTGGAGACTCCTTCAGATAATGGGGATTCATCTATAGTTGGGTTCATTGGTTTTCAGGAGAGCACCCACGAAGGATCCGTCCAGTGAAGTATAGATGGTGAGTAGTAACATAATGTTTTTAAGAGAGATTTGCAACACAAGCCGATGATAATCAGTTAGCCTGGCAAAGTACATGGGGAAAATAATGAGGTAATTCCACCAAATGATGTGGCAGACTCTTACAATTGAGTCCATAGATATCCAGGAGGACATCCATAAAGTGTATGGGAAATCATATATAGGTAATAGTCCACCAGTACATCCATGTTTGACAACTAGAGAGGATGAATAACAGATTGTCCCCACCCGTGGAGAAGGCCACGAAGAGGACTCAAGTGAGGAGCCAATAGTAATAAACTGACATGATTAGCATGATCATGAGGGACAACATGACAAATATACTATGCAGGATGAGCCATTTCTGGAGAGTCAGTCTAAGGTTCAAGTTGGAGCTATGATGGTTGAGTTTATGGTGCAGACAGATATAGAGGCATTCAACATGGCACCATAATTTCTAGTAGAGGACTTTTGAGAAAAGATCATGCATTTCAAGACATGTCTTATGATGTTGAAGCAGAGAGTCTAGACAGCCTGAGACACTGTCTTACAAGAGAATAGGAAAATTGAGGAGCTCATAGGGGTATGTGTCGAGTCAGCGACCAAACTGTCTAGTGTTGAGGAATGCCTCAAATCCCTCAAGAGGCAGGAAGAGGAGTACAGTTGGGAGTTCCAGAGCAGCCCTCTACAGGAGTACATAGATAAGGCTTGCAGCACTACCAACCCACCTTTATACATTGAGGACAGTAGGACATAGTTCTCCAAATGGATCATGTTGAGTGATTGGGTGGAGCAGCATGAGTGGGGCGTCGAGAAACATCAACAAAGTAGATTTGTTCCATGTGTAGGCATTCATCTTTCCCATGCCATGGATTGGCAAGAGATTATGAGTTAGTACTCTATTGATGGGATGATTCTTAGGAGGGCACTTTTAGCCAAGGGCATATCACATCAGGGCCCCTTAGGCACAGGTACTGATGGAGGGTTGAGATGGTATCATAACCCACAGGTCCCAAGACTTAGGTGGCATTTGGATCCAGGATAATCTATTGAGGGCAGGATTGACCGCAGGTTTGTTTGGGACCCAGGTATCAAAGGATCCATTCATGATCATTTAGCATGGACTCATGGAATAAGTTTTGTATGGGACCCTAGTATCAGTATACAAATGCTTTTGTTGTGGATTGAAATGGATTGCTTGAGGACAAGCAATTTTGGGGGGGGAGGATTTGTAATATTCCCCTTTTTTTATATGGTCAAAGTGGACAAATTTTTTCCGTGGTATTTACCCATGGTATCGACCCATGGCAATTGCCTCGTTTCTCAAGGAAAAATAGTAAAACGTGATTTCTAGAGAGTCCATCAAAACTATAAAAGGGGATAGGAGCTAGGCCTTTAGATCATCCTGAGTTTATCTATCTTATTGTGTTTTCTTGACAACTTGGAATGGCCAGTTCCAGTTTGATCCTAGGGACGAAAACCCTATGGGTGTGATTTGTCTGGTGGATCCATTCAGGATCCATGATTGTGCTTCAGTCTTTTGTTTTCTCTTATGTTGACTAGTCGTACATGCCATTGCAATGGCTCCAATATTTTGTATGGGCATGTACTATCTTCTTCAGTTAATAATATAAATAAAGGCTGCATTTCTTTTAGGTCTCTTGTGTTCTATGTTTGGCTTGTCAATGTTTCATTTAGAACACTAAAACATTCCATCTGTTGATTATTTTCCTATTGGAATCTCAGATAAATAAATGGTTACCAATATAAATCATTGTTTTATTTATATATAAAATAAATCTTAATTTATAATTTATTTATTTTTAGAATTAGAATTCTTTCATTAATGACAGAAAAATTACATTTGTCATGGTTTTCCAAAGTCCAAAAATTGTCCTTTATCATAAAGAACTAAAATTCTTGGCCTTTCAACCAAATATACTAGAAAACCTACTAATCAACAACAAATTATGAAACAATGACAACAATAATTACAAAAAAGAACATAGTTATTCTCTAAAGATTCAGGATGAAAACTTTAGGGCTTTTGTGTTGAAAATGAGGAAATACCACCAATATTGGCATGACTTCCCCCGACTTGAATAACATTTTTCCATCTTCTTGGACCAATGCCTTAATGCTCTTTCACCCCTCTTTTGCGTTCTCATTGACTATCTTGTGGGGGGGGAGGGGGTGTGTCTTTGAAATATTGGGTATGAACTCCTAAATGGGGATTTGAAGAACTCAAACCAGTTTGAACGCTATTTGTTTTATAGTCTGGCATGGATTGCATATATTTATTGAGGCAAACCTTTAGTAGAACAATCATGTGTGGAACATCCAAATCCATCTCTTCTAGGATGTCTTTAGTTCCATCCTCTTCCATTATTGAGTTACTTGGCTCCTTTCGCAGAGAATTTTGTAGATTATCTTCTAGATTTTTTTTCTTAGGCTCTGTTGGGGGCGGAAATGACTTGGGAATACCTCCAATGGTTGACTGTGGGACTGATTGATTAACTTCTAGTGTCAGGGTCTTTTTGTTTTCAAATATGGGCCTTTGACCGGAATTTGTGGCTACTTGAAGTCCTAAATTCCTTGTCCTTTGGGGGAATTTTCCAAAACCCTCTTTCTTTTTATGATTTGATTGATTTTCTAGTAAATCCTTTCCAATCAAAGGACAATCTCTAAAAATATTCCCATATTCATGACCACAACTACATCTAAATGAGACATTTTCATAATCCAATGTCTATTTCCAAAGATGGTCCTAATAATAAATGTTTATTGAAACTAGAAGAGGTTGTGGAATGTTCATATAGATGTAGATACGTGCACGGGATGTGTATTTACCTCTCTTAGTTAACTCAGAAACCTTGACAAAGCCACCAATGCCATTGCTAATTCCTTCAAGGATTTATTCCTCCCAGTATTCCTGCAAAAGAGAAAAGAGTTGAATGCATACTTGGGTAACAAGGAAGTATTCCTTCTCAAGATTGTACCCTTGTTTCCAAAATTTCAGGAAGAGCCCAACATTATTAAAAAGGTAAGGCCCTCTTTCAAAATCCCTCATTCTATCTTCCAAGCTGAAAAAATGATTGAGAATAACCCTTTTGCTCCTATCTCTAGATCTGTTTATCCCTTAAGGTTCCATTTATTTTGGATCAAACTGATCAGGGACTTTTCAAAGGCTCATAATCCAATGAAGTTTCAAATTAGAGCATGATTTTGCATATATTGGACATATTCTGCAATCTTGTTAGATCTAACCTCATATTTTGGATCTTGCACTACTTTTGGTAGGCAATGCCTTTAAATTTTATTTTTCTAGAATGCTTCAAGTAGTGGTTTCTTTGAGTGGCATTGATGGTGTTGGAGCCACCAACATTTAGGGGATCCCCCTGGTATGAAGTCCCAACTAGACCTCACACCCCTTGGTGTAGGAGTCCCATGTAGTATGATGGCTCGGTTTCCATTATCTTAAAGATATGCCTTAGCTCTTTCTTATCAACACATGAGAGTGGTATACTTAGTCTTCAAACAACGAGGTTTGTCTGTGTGGTGAGTGCTTAGTGTAACTTCTATCTAAGCTCTTTCACTGCAGAGGGAAAGGGTTAGACTGAGTCTCAAGTCGAAAGGAAATAGTCCCAACTTTGTTAAAGACACACAACACAGTAGGACATGTGCAACTTCTGGCGGATTAGTCCATGCGAATGCGGCAATCACAAACACAAAGTGAACAGATAGCATGTCGAAGGTCAAATTGGTAAAAAGAGGACGTGAGGGAGCAAAAGTGCATGAGGATCATTGGATCAGGTGGGTAGAAGGTGAATGAATGACTGAGATTAGATCAGAGGAGGGTACGTAGGCAAATGGGCGGACATGGTGGACTAATCAGGATGGACGGTTGGGATTACATCGCGGAGGCGATCAACAGATGAACGATGGAGATCGGCCAAGCCAGTTGGCAATCGGGTGATGCGACAATCGTCAGATCTGGCAAGGCAGATCGACGGTGGAGGTTGGAGTGCGACAAGAAATGTGCAGAATTGATGAGCAGGTTTGGAGGGCGGTAAGTAGTATCTCGTGTGCCCTCAAAACCATAAGTTGTATTTTGAAAATTCACGTGATTAGCCTCCCCAGCTGACACGTAGCATGGGGAAACTGCCCATGTCGCATGCTCTCAGCCCAATAACGGTAGGAAGGAACTCCACGCGATATGGTGTGAGGGTCGTTGGATCTGGCAAGACATATCTATGGCGGAGATGTGACCGAGCAGATTGGTGAGCAGGTGTGCGACAACCGTCGAATCTAACAAGGTAGATCGAGGGTGGGGATTTAAAAGGCAGAAAGTCAACCGTGAAAAGTGGATTGGGCAGCGATTGTTGGGTTTTGTGTGTGAAAGGCGATCGACAGTTAAAAACCATTTGAATGTGAATTAACATCTCTCGTTGAGAATTTCAGGCTGAAGGAGAATGACAACATGAGAGATCTGGGAAGAGGGTGGAGGTCTAAATGACAGAAAGAGAGAGTGAAGGGGTGGATAATCATGAGAGGAACAGAGTGACAACGCAATGAACTTAGTGACATTTAAATGACAAACCCTATGAAAACAAAAACCCTGTGTTTTTGGGGTTGATGCAAGGTTCCTTCCTCACCTCATGGTCATAGAGGGAGGAGGTGAGGCCAAGACACCTGTAGACAACCTTGTGGATCTTTTCTTTGTCAACTTACTAGTTAAACGAAAGCATAAATGGAACAAACTGAAACACAACCAATCTGCCCTGCACTACTGTAATGAAATTGCAACCACTCAGCAAATGAAAAGAAAATAGGAAGCCACTTCAGTAAATGAACAAGAAAGCCATGAATCTATGCTAAACCACTATAATGAACATGCATCTACTTAACCAAATGAATAATCAAACCATCCATCTATGCTAGTGCTTTAATGGAAATGAACTACTTTAAGTGAATGAACAGAAAGCATGAATCTATACTGTTGTTGTAATGAGAAGGCATCTGATTAAACAAATGAACAGAAAGCAAGAATCTATGCTAGAATACAATACAAGAAAGAAGAGATTTGGCTACTAGGGTTGGGCCCTAACCCAAGAGCTTCAGCCCTCTGAGTTAAGTGCTAGCTCAAATCGAAACTCATCTTCATTATCAAAGAACAATGTATTACATCAAACTATTACAAGTCACAAGGTCCGAATACTTGCTAACTGACTGACTGACTATTCGTTAACTGCCTAGCTGACTAACTGACTAAAAAAACTGAGGTCCTAAGCCTCTCTATTTATACATTAGAAGTCTCAATGACTTCCCTCAAAATTAGGGAGGTACAACTCCCAACTTAATAGTAACTTGTCCTTTCACTTTCACTAGCTCGATTGCCTTCTAGTAGGGAGGCTACTTGTACTTCCACTTTGCTTGGCTGTCTTTTAGTACTTCAGATTTGGTTGTTTGTACTTTTAGCTAATGCAGGGATATTCGAATGGACGGGTAGTAAATGAGGAGGATTTACCTCCTGTAATTCCTCTCCCTTGTCCCATATGAGTGTTTACCAAGGTATTTTACCATAGTTCCTTTCTTTTACCTTTTATCCCTGCATTACATGCACATTAGACCACAAAGAAAAATATCCAACTCTAACTCAACTCATAAGCAAAATATAATCAATAGTATGCAATAAGTTGTGAGAATAGTTGGTTTGGCTAAGCTAGGAGGTGAATTAAGGCCAATTAAGGCCCATATAACTACTCAATGATGAGACTCATCATCACCCCCCTACTAAAAGTTTTACTCATCGTCTGAACAACTTAGTGGCTCTGGTAGCCTCTCTAACATCTCATTCTTTTGTTGTGGTCTTTTCTTCTTGTTTATAGCAGCCTGCTTTCCTTTCTTCTTCTTCCTACTGATATTATTTGATCTTCAAGCTATGTGGCAGTGTTTCATCTCTTTTAGCAGGAATGTATATTATCATTTCTTATCAGCGTAAACATATCCTCAAAATGTGTACTTTCTTGCCCTTGGGCAACAAGATATATGAGTGTCAGTTGAGGATTATTTGCAATTAGATTATGGGTGCTGATTAAGGACATGGGATTTGATTGTTCAACTACTTCTCTTTTTTTTGTTTCAATGCCTTCTTCTTCTTCTGTTTTTTCTTTCTCATCTCTATCAGGTTCTTGCTTTGCTTCTCCCTCAGTTTCAGCATCATGTTCCTTTGTACTAGTGTCTTCTTTATCCATTTCATCCCTATCTAGCTCTGTATCTGCTTCTTTTTGTTTTGCCTCCCGCTCACTGGAAAAAGGACTAACATCATAAATGAGTATCTTGCTTGTGAGGCTCAAGGAGGAAATAAGCAACTTCTTTGAAGAAGCAGAGTTTCCTGTGTATTTAATCCACTAGCCTTTTTTCAGAGGGAACTAGCCATCTTTTTACTTTCAAACCAACTACCTCTTAACCTTTACAACTTTTGATCACATGATGCATATGAGTGAGAGAGTAGGATACTTACCTATGATGTTAATGTCACGCTGCAAGTGTCAAAGATCAGAGGTGTTTTTGATGGTCATTCTTCCTCCTCCCCTGCTGTCTGTTGATGGTTTATTGACTACAAATCAGATGTTGTTGTGTAGTTATTTCTTCCTCCTCTACTGTCTGCTGATGGTGTCTGTGACTGTAGATCAGATACTGCTGCATGTACAGAGGAAGTAGGAGTGTGTGTGAAGGCAGGGATGATTGTAATGGATGAGGTGATCTTGTGGAAAACATAATCTTCTCTTGAATTGAAGTAGTGAAGTGAAAGAAAATGATGGAATTTATGGAGGGATGCATGGAAAGGAGTGGGGGAGATTAACATATGTGAGGCAGGACCCCCTTTGGATCTTCTCTTTTCTCCTTGATCGTCTTTCTCATCCTCCTGCAACCAGCAATTATGTTTTTCTCTTTTATTATATAATATATATATATATATTATATATAAATATATTATATTATGTATGTATGTATGTATGTATTATGTTGTGTAGTATGTATGTATGTATTTATGTATGATTAATTATGTTTATGTATATGTATATGTATATGTATATGTATATGTATATGTATATGTATATGTATATGTATATGTATATGTATATACATATACATATACATATACATATATATATTGAAAAACACCTAAGCTGCCTTAGAGAGGTTTTCACCCTAGGTATCTTCCCTAGGCACCTCAAGGGAGGTTTTCACCCAGGCATCTCATTTTACTTTCCTTTTTTTCTCATCCTTGGTCCGCCTCATAGAGGTTTTCAACCCAAATATGGGATTCAGGTGCTTCATGGAGGTTTTCACTTGAATCCTTATTCTATTTTTTCTTTCTTTTTTAGTGACCTGATGAGGGAGGAGTTGAAACTTGCTCCACCATCATCACTGTCTTATCGATGCTGTCAATGAACGCTTGTTTAGATGAAGGCCTCTTGTATAATTTCAATCTGTGTCCATTAACTAGCAATGGAATGGCTTCCTCATCTATAGTCCTGATTCACAACGAACCATTGTCATGGCATCTTTCCACCACATATGGTACGAGCCATCTTGTTCTCAGCTTGCCCTTGAAGTCCTTGTACCTTGAATCATATAATAGTGCCAAGTATCCTTCTTGAAATAACTTCTCCTTAATATGCTTGTCATGCCAAATCTTTCACTAAAGCTGAATTATCTCTGTATGGAGGAGGGCATGCATTCTGAATTCATCTAGGCCATTCAAATGGAACAAACTTTCTTTTTTTGCATGACTGAGATATAAATCTAGCCGGGCTACCATCCTCAATGTGTTATATTCAAATTCAATGGACAAAAAAGCCTTTTTTCCATAGACCAGCTCATAGGGTGTGAATCTAGTGGTGGTCTTCCATGTTTTATTATAGGCCCAAGTGGCCTCAATTAGTCTCTTAGCCCAGTCCTTTCTGCTGCTGTTCACTACCTTGGTCAGGATGTTCTCCAGTGCTCTGTTGGTCACCTCCACTTGCCCATTAGCTTGTGGATGATAAGGAGTGGAGGTCCTATGTTTTATCTTGTGATGCTTGAGCAGTTCTTCAATCATGTTGGAGGTGAACTGGTTGCCTTGATCTATGACTAGTTCTCTAGGGTACCCAAATTTGTAGAATATGTTCTCCCTTAGGAACTCAACCACCTTTTCTTCTGTTGTTGCCTTGATTGCTTTGGTTTCTGCCCACTTAGTCAAGTAATCAGTGCACACAATGATGTGCTATCTTTTCTTGGAAGGAGGTTTGATAGGCCCGATGAAGTCAATGCCCCACTTGTCAAATGGCTCGAAAGTCACTTGAGGCTACAGGGGCATTTCATCCCTTGGAGTAGGATTTCCCATCCTTTGGCACCGATCACACTGACTAACATACTTCTTCACATCCTGATGAAGAGTAGGCCAATAATAGCCCGCTTGCAGCACTTTGAATGCTGTCTTTTTTGCTGCAAGGTGGCCTCCACAAGGCCCATCATGACAGGTCAGAAGGATGTCAAAGACCTTCTCTTCCCTTACACAACTTCTCAAGATTTGATCTGGACCAAGTTTGAACAGATTGCCCCCAATCCAGGTGAAGGGGGCACTCTTCCTGATTATCTTGCTCTTCTCTCTAGAGGGCAGGTTTGGTGGGAACTGTGTTGACACCAAATAGTTTGCTATATCAAAAACCATGGGGAGAGCACTGAAATAGCAAACAAATGCTCATATGGGAACTGATCATCCATCATTCCTTCTTCAACTGCCGGCAGATTCATTCTAGATAGAAATTCAGCAACAACATTTTCTTTACCTAGCATATCAACAATAGTTAAATCAAATTGTTGCAATAAGAGTAAGCATCTTACGATTCTAGCATTTACATTTGGTTTGTTCATCAAATATTTAATTGCATCATGATCAGCATGCACAAATGTCTGATAGCCTGTAATGTAATTCCTAAACTTGTTCAATGAATGCACAACAACCAAAAGTTCTTTCTCTACCATAGTATATTTTAGCTTGGCCTTTGATAGGTTTTTACTGATAAGATAGATGGCATAAGGAAATTTCTCTTCTACCTTTCCTGAGGCTGCTCCTATGGCTTTATGTGAGGCATCAACATGAGTGTGAAAAGGGAGGGCCTAGTTTGGGCCTCTAGGATTGGTGCAGTGCTCACCTTACCCTTTAAAATGTCCAAGGCCTCTTGACAACTCTTTGATAATATAAATTCAGAATCTTTGGCCAATAATCCAAACAAAGGAGAGGCTAGCTTGCTGGAGTCTTTTATGAATCTTCTGTAATATCTAGCTAGCTCTAAGAAACTCCTAACATCTCTCTACTTTTGTGGAGGAGGGACCCTTTGAATTGTTGCTACTTTGTTTGGGTCCAATGCAGTCCTTGCTGAGATATTGAGTGACCTAGCACAGTCCCTTCAGTCATTAAGAATTCACATATTTTTGGACTTAGGGACAAGTTCATCTCAATGCATTTGCATAATACTTTACCTAAGTTAGTCAGGACCTCTTGGAAATCACATCCATAAGGTGTAAAATCATCCATGTATATCTCCACAATGTCATGAACTAATTCAGCGAAAATACTTAGGACTGCTCTCTGGAAAGTGGTAGAAGCATTACACAGGTCGAAAGGAAGGAATTTATAGGCAAAAGTGCCCCATGTATAGGTGAAAGTGGTCTTATCTTCATCTTTTGGGTAGATTTGGATTTGGTTGTACCCATTGAATCCATCTAGGAAAGAAAAGAACTTCTTCCCTGCCAAGCCATCTAGCACTTGGTCAATGAAGGGTATGGGAAAATTATCCTTCTTGGTGGCTTTGTTCAGCTCCCTATAATCCACACAAATCCTCCACTTCCCATTTTTCTTGGGAACTAACACTAAAGGAGAGACCAACTCACTGTCAGAGATAGGGTAAATAAACCCTTCATCTAATAGTTTCTGCAATTCTTCTTTGACTATGTCTTTGAGGGTTGGATTCATCCTCCTTTGTGGTTACTTGACTGGATTGAAACCTTCCTTGATGTATATGTGGTGAGTACAGACCGAGGGGTGTACTCCCTTCATTTCCTTATAGCTCCAAGCAAAGGTTTCTAAGTTTTCTTTCAACAAGTTGCATAGTTGTTCCTCTTCTAAAGTAGAAAGAGATGAATTAATCTTCAAGGTTTTTTTTGGGCCAAATTCTATGGTTTTGACTCGGATTGGGTTGGAATCGACCAAGCATAAGACAATTGGACGATTGTTCAATGTTTCCTTTACTTCTTCTTCTAGTGATAATGGACTAGGAGTGGGACTTTGGAGCAGGTGTTCAATTACATCGTCCACATCTTGTTGTCCTCCTCCCATGATGGCTTCCAAAGCATACAATTTGGTAGAATAAAGCTCATCTTCTTCCTCCTCCTCCAACCATAAAGGTAAGTCATGTTCTAGGGAGGGTTGAGCAAGAGGGTATAGGACTAATTGTTTGGACATATGCCCATTCTTGATGGTCATATTCCCATATTTGCAGCTAATGTAGGCATCAACTGTGGCCAACCATGGCCTCCCAAGGATGAGAGGGTAACCAGATAGCTTAGCCTTAGGCTGGAGGACTAGGAAATCTACTGGGTACTCCCAGGAATCAATGGAGACCATCACATCCTCCACAATTCCCTCAGGGGTGGTTGTGGAATGGTCTGCAAGTTGCAACACTGTTGTGGTCTTCTTTAATGACCCCTGGATGTTAAGCTTGAGCATGGTGTCCTTGGTCATCACATTAATGGCAACCCCAAGATCAATCAAAGTGTGTGGGACAATGGTTACATTGATATGGACATCGGCTACATGGCTTCCAGGGTCTTAAGTATTTTTGACATATTGCCTGCCCCAGCATTAAGTCAGATAACTGCCCAATGACATTAATGGTAGGGGCATCCCTTTTTCTTATTCTTGGATTCTTAAAGCACTTCTCCTTAATCAATTTATTGTAAATAGGCACATCTTTGATTGCCTGGAGAAGGGAAATCTTTACACATAGGTTTTCCAATTCTCCTAGAAGTTCAGTTTCTTCTGGGATAGGCTGGTGTGGTTGGGTTAATCTTTCAGGAAAGGGTGGCTTTTCTTTAAGGTTGCTTTCCTCTCCTTTTTCCTTAACCTCCTTATGTGGAGAGGGAGGTTGGTTATCTGGGAGAATTCTCCCAGATCTCAAGTTGGTCTCCTGAATTTCAACAACATAAGTTGGGTATGATGTCTCTCCACCATATGTTTGTTGGGCCTACCTATTGTTTGGGTTTGGATTTGGCAAGGCATCTGGGGTTTCCTAAGTTGAGCAGAGTGCAAGACTTGTGGTTGGGTAGGTAATGGAGGCAATAGAGATGGAACATTATTGAATTGGGGCCTCCACCCCTGGGGTAGGGTATTCCATTGATGTTGTGGCTGATTGTAAGGTTGAAATGACTACTTGGGTGGCTGGGAATGATATTGAGATGCATAGGACCAAGGAGGGGGTGTAGACCAGGAAGGATGAGAAGGGAGTCCCCAAGAAGGTGCAGTTGTGGTTTGATTGGGTATGTAATATGCATGGGATGATCCTTGCATACCCTGCTGGTATGGTCTAGGCCTAGGAGGTCTCCTTTGGTTAATTTAGCAAAGTTGCTTAGTGACCCCTTCAACTTCTTGAT
>APFE031018421.1:3706-79887 GCA_000404065.3 Pinus taeda
CCTATTGTCCCCATATTGTTATTACTATGCCCCATAGAATCCCTCTATTGTTATTTTTGTGGCTTTATATTATTATTGCTAGGTCGGCTGGGTTATATTGTGACTCCTTAGACTCCTATATATAGAAAGGATGTTTTATCATTTGAATCATCCAAGAATTCTTCATTTATGTAATGTAAAGGAGGTTGCCCCCTCGAAGAGGCTGAATTCTAAGGCATTGATCTATCTTTTCTATCTTTTCTTGCGCTGGTTTCATAACATAGTCTCTGTGAAGAGAGCCTTTATAGTTACTACAAAAATTTTATGTGGATCCAACCTCTTTGATGTTGACATGGCACTTTTCGGTTCCGTGGAGAGAGAAACTGTGAAGTGGACAACAAACGCCCTACCCATCATGCAGAGGCCCATGAGTTAAGTATTATGTGAGTGAAAAGGACATGTCCTATCAAAAGTTTTAGAAGATGGTTGTTGAGTTGTAACTCTATACATATGGAAAACATGCATGACTAGTGTCCACCATTGACAATTGTAATACACAATACAATATCAATGCCTGAATCAACAACTTCATTGTTATTGCCATGAGCCCAATAAAATGTCACCTGAAACAGAAGATGGGTTTCTTTACCTTTAGTCCATGGAAAATTCTAGAGAAGCACTCCAGAAAATTCAAACATAAAATCTAGAGAATCCATGAGTTCAGCTGGAGAATACAACAACCCAGCTGAAGAATACAACAGTCGAGATGCTTTTGGTCCACTCCTATCGAACAGATAATTGGTGCCTCTAGGTTGAGTCCAGCCTCACACTTTTGAGGATTAAGATCAAGGGCTCTCGCGCGTGAACTTTTGTTTTTAGCTTGTTTACCATAGAGCTAGTAAAGTAGCAATTTGTCACTGAGTTCCAACAGCTCAAGTTTGAAAAATAGAGTAATGCGGAGATCAAGGAGATGTAAAAATCATGGGTGAAATTGCATGGGATTACATGAAATGATTCACGCCAATTTGGAAGCAGTTACAACCCAGCTTCAACTGATTCTAGCAGTTCTAGAATTACACCATATGTACCTCCACACGCTAGAAGGGCTAAAACTACAAATTTGGAACGATGGAAATGCCGAAATGCTTTGCAAATTCAGAGATAGTGACAAAGCATTGCAAATTCAGAGACAGTGACAAAGCGATACAATGCCAAAGTGTAGATGATCATTGCTTGGACTCAATTAATGGGTTATTGTGGAATCTGTATGTGAAAAATAGGTTGCAACCTACACCTGTAGCTTTTGAACATTTAGTTTGTAGAGAACATTATTCACTGGTAAGAACTTTTATTTATTGGTGCTTTTGAACTTTATTTTGTAAAGAACATTATTCACTGGTAAGAAATTTTATTTACTGGTAAGAACTTTATATCAAGATTAACAAGATGGCTGGAGGGCAGCGAGTCTCTGTGAAGAGAGCCTTTACACTTGCTACAAAAATTTTATGTGGATCCAACCTCTTTGATGTTGACGTGGCACTTTTTAGTTCCATGGAGAGAGAAACTGTGAAGTGGAGAACAAACACCCTACCCATCATGCAGAGGCCCATGAGTTAAGTATTGTGTGAATGAAAAGGACACTTCTTATCAAAAGTTTTAGAAGATGGTCGCTGAGTTGCAACTCTATACATATAGCGAACATGCATGAGGTGTGTCCACCATTGAAAGTTGTAATACATAATATGATATCAATGCTTGAATCTACAACTTCATTGTTATTGCCATAAGCCCAATAAAATGTCACATGAAACAGAAGATGGGTTTCTTTACCTTTAGTGCATGGAAAATGCCAGAGAAGCACTCCAGAAAATTCAAGCATAAAATCTAGAGAATCCATGAGTTCAGCTGGAGAATACAACAACCCAGCTAAAGAATACAACAGTCGAGATGCTTTTGGTCCACTCCTGCCTAACAGATAATTGGTGCCTCTAGGTTGAGTCCAGCCTTTGACACTTTTGAGGATTAAGATCAAGGGCTCTCGCGCATGAACCAAGATTTGATCTTTTTCGTTTTTAGCTTGTTTACCATAGAGGCAGTAAAGTAGCAATTTGTCACTAAGTTCCAACAGCTCAAGTCTGAAAAATAGAGTAACGCTGAGATCAAGGAGATGTAAAAATCATAGGTGAAATTGCATGGGATTACATGAAATGATTCAGGCCAATTTGGAATCAGTTCCAACCTAGCTTCAACTGATTCCAACAGTTTTAGAATTACACCATATGTACCTCCACGCACTAGAAGGGCTAAAACTATAAATTTGGAATGATGGAAACGCTGAAAAGCTTTGCAAATTCAGAGATAGTGACAAAGCGTTGCAAATTCAAAGACAGTGACAAAGCGATGCAATGCCAAAGTGTAGATGATCATTGCTTGGACTCAATTAATGGGTTATTGTGGAATCTTTATGTGAAAAATAGGTCGCAACCTACACCTATAGCTTTTGAACTTTTAGTTTGTACAGAACATTATTCACTGGTACAAACTTTTATTTACTGGTGCTTTTGAACTTTAGTTTGTACAAAACATTATTCACTAATAAGAACTTTTATTTACTCATAAGAACTTTTATTTACTCGTAAGAACTTTTAGTTTGTACATAACATTATTTACTAGTAAATGAGGTGTTTTTTAATTTTAAGTTTTTACATAACATTACTCACTGGCAAATGAGGAGCTTTTGAATTTTTCGTTTGTACAAAACATTATTTACTGGTAAATGGTAAATGGTAAATTAATTTTTTGTTTGTACAGAACATTATTTAATGGCTACTCCCAATCTGTAACTCATGAGTCATATTCTAACGCAATTATATGTTACCGTGTGTTTGAATAATGTTGAAATCATGTGTGCTTTCTGGGATGGGATGGTTCTGTTCTCATAGACTCCACTACCAACAACATTACCCAGAAAGATAGTCCTGTTAACAATCTGGGCCTTCACGGATATGATGTGATTGACCAGGCAAAATCGGGATTAGAGACAATCTGCCCAAACACTATTTCTTGTGCAGATATCCTAGCATTTGCTGCTAGAGATAGCGCAAAGCTGGTAAGCATATCACAAAGTTACAATTTTATTACAGGAGTCTACACAACCGTTTAAAGTTTTAGTGATTTAAAATTTTGAAGTGTTACTGATTGGAGTGGTTTAATTGCTTAAATGAAGGCATGTTGAATGAAGACTCTGCAACTTTAGAGCCAAGAATGTTTTTGTGGGGCCTCTTGAAAAGCCCATGGAAATCAATAGCAACCCAAATCAGGCACAACAAAACTAGGTATTTCTGTTTTTTTCTATTTTTACTGTAATTATTTTACCATGGATTGAATAATTGCTCAAATTTGAAATTTGAAAATACCTTTGAGCCCCTCTTCTACAGATGAGTCTGTAACTATGAATCCCTGTGTACTACTGTAGAAATCTAGTGCTTATTCTACAGATGAGTCAGTAGCTATGAATCCGTGTGTACTATACTTGCAGCACTTGCAACAAGCCAGGGCCAGGGCTAGGGCCAAGGCAATAGTAACTGGCCAATGCTCTGGCAATAGTAACTAATAGTAACTGGCCAATGAATAGAGCAAGGCCCCTAATGGTACCTGGCTTCCCAGGAAAAAGAGGAGGCAGGAATGAAATGGGGAATGGAGGAGGGTGGGGGAATGAAGAGGAGGTAGGAGCATAGAAGAATGGTGGAATAAAGAGGAGGCTGGAGCATAGAAGAGGTGACAAGTAGAAGAGTGGTGGAATGAAGAGGAGACATGTGTAGAAGAGGTGACAGGTGCCCAGAAGAAATGACAGATGATAGCTCTAGAAGTGGAGGCTTAAAAACTTTGCATAAAATATTTTAGGTGCACAAAGCATTTGTTTCTACAAACTTACCATAAAATAACTTGTTCCAGCTGAAATAACATCGGGGCAAATGAAGCTTGTAATAAGACCTTGAATTCACAAGTTTGGTTATAAGTTTCTTACACCTTAATTCGTTCGAGAGATAAACTTTGGTTAAATTTTAATATCACACAAATTTTTTTGGTCAAAAAACCGATTAATTTCTAGTCTAACGCGGTATGGATCACTAGACTCTCTGCATTGCCGAAGGCATGGACTAATAATGGCGTTAGTAAGAGTGATACGAGCATGGACTAATAATGGCCTTAGTAAGAGTGATACGAATAGATGAAAGAAGAACCATAGTGTTTGCGTCAATAAAAGCCCTACTCAGTCCCTCAGGAAAAGATAGGGTGAAGCTCAGCACTGTGCTAGTATCATAATAAACGTATAATTCGATTTTTTTTGAGTAGGTATAATCACATTTAAATATGAGTCGATGTAATGATAACCCACATGCATGAAATATAATAATAATACTTTTTCTTAAAACGTGCATCAAGGTGTGAATTCTTAAACATTTTGATGAGAAAGATTAAAAGGAGGGTGATGATTATGATTTTGAGAAGATAAAAATCACATTGATAATTGTTGATGATTGTTATGCCCATGTATATTTAATGGTACATATTTTGCATTAATTAAATTTATTTAAAGCACTTTGGAAGAATTCCTTATTTTCTTACTCAGATTTAATTCTTTAGCAAATCATTATCCCACTAGACGATAGGTAAAGACATCTATATAATTTTCAGTACGTAATAGATACAGATATCTATATAAGTTGAATATAATGGATTTCTTTGTGGTAGGATATATTAAGTGAAATGAAATGGGGCATGTCACCCAAAAATATTTATGTAAGCATCATAGCACTGTAACTTAAGACATTGTTAAGTTACTTTGCAGAAAAGCATGCTAAATTCGATCCATCACTTTCTCAATGTTCGAGCAAAAACATAAAATATATATATTTGGTGTCGTTCTCTCTAATAATAGTGGTGTCACGCTCCTGTGACTGGCAATAAATATAAATATAGAATTGAAATATTACATACCCAAAAGAGTGAGAATTTACATTACATTTACAAATAACTAACATGAAAGAAAGCAACTCCTATGATTCATTCACATCTATCTTGTATGGAATGAATGCTCCAGAGGACAGTTCCTGGGTGAGCCAAATAGAAATAACAATCGCTACGCTACGTTCCCCTGGCAAGCATTTCCTCATAACTCCTGTAAGACCGTTGCTTCTCGAGTCTCATGTTGTTATAGAATCTTGAAATGAATGCGTCTGCTAACTCATCCACTTCTTCAACACTCACTGTATTATAATTACACACACTGCAACCTCCTAATGCTCCCCATCCCTCACCATTCCTCTCCATCATTAGAGATAAACTATTGTCACCCACTACAACATCATCGTGTGCTGCTGGAATTGGAATCCACATAGAATGGGTATTAATGCCAATGCCATCATCATCACTGTACCTGCGCTGCTGCTTCTGCTTCTGCTTCTTCCTTTTTAGGAGATGATCCAAAACATCCATCTTCACCAGATAGGGAGAAGCTTTAAGCAGAGATCTGAATCCCCGCCAGCTTAACTTTAGCAGCTCCGCGGCACCAGAGCCATCAATGGCATGGCTGACTATCTTTGAGCTACCCGTCTTCATGATCCTCTATGAAAAATTAAAAACCAAAGTCGAAAAGAGTGCAGGAGGCAGGGTCGCCGGTTGATCCCCGATAGAAAACAGGCAATAGTGACCGGGTATATAATAGGCACGGATGGAGGTAGTAATGTAGTGCCCACACAAGGCACGAATCTTGGTGTCTAGGATCTGTAAAAAAAAATATTATTAATTAATGTTGGATGAAGGTTAGGGTTCGCGTGCTTCTGCGTACATTATACCGTAGGGGACCTTGTGATTTGGGTCCCATGTAAACAAAAGTAGAGATTGTGCTGGATAGGGTGGCCATTACAGTTTCTGTGCTTCGCTGATTGGAGAACAGAATCCCTTTAATGTGTCACGATGGGACAGAGAAATACAAATAATTATTATTATCTTTGGGTAGGCACACAGAAAAGGTTGGAGATGTGAAGGATGCTCTCTAGCTTTAAGCGACCCAACCACAAGAAGATATGGGTCATCTCCTTTTTTATATGTCAATTTTATATACATTGAATTGAATATGGTTTTTCTTTTTTTTGGTGGATAACATTCAACATTCTCCTTGTCATAATGGACTATAGTATTGAAGTTGTTTAACTCTTTGAGGTCAAGATACTATAGGTAAACCATTTTATTCACTTCTATACATAATATATCATTTTTGTTAGTTAGGTATGTTTAAATTTGGATAGCAGGAATATTTTAAATTCTGGCTCCTAGTTATTTTCTTATATGCTTAAACCTCGGATGAAATGCAATATCTAAAACTCCTCGGATGAAATGCAATATCTAAAACTCATTATAATATTGTAAATAATATAATATTGTAAATAATATATTATTATTATTATATTATATTAGGTTATAAAATATTTGAAAGAAAATGGATAAATGTATCATATTTAATTATTATATAGTTATTTTAAAAATATATGGGATAAAATTTTTGAGGGGAATTTTTTAGAGTGTTAAAATTTGAATAAAAGGCTTGCAATTGAATAAACTCAATATATATATATATATATATAATTATTAATAATTTTTCATTTGTTATGTTGCATATTTTGAATATCTAAATAGATTCAATTGTTTTATATAATGTATGTATAGTTATTTTTTAACTTTAACTATTTTATTTCTCTATAAAGTTGATATCAGATTATGTTGTTTCATATGGACATCAATAAGCTATTTTATTTATGGTTTAGAGTGTAATAGTTTTACCAGTTCTCCTTATTATCAACAGTGAAAGTGAGATCATTGATTTTTTTTTTACTCTCAATCAAACAACCAAACATGTCTTTAATTTTATCTCACTTAAAATATTTTATTTATGATGAGAGTAAGTGAAATATTTTTACGGCTTCTCCTTAGTCACTTAGAGTGATATTAATCATGTTTTCTAATAATTTTAATTAAACAAACCAATGCTATTATTCATTTTACTTTTTTATTATCTTTAATTTTTTTATTTTAATATTTTATTTTAAAAGAAACACATAATAATGACATACTTACTCACGTTATAGAAGGATTTAGGCATAAACTTGAAAATAATATTACCTAAAATTATTTTAAATATTAGACTAAAATACTTTTATTTTAAATTAATATTGATTTATAAATAAATAAAATCTAGCACTAATAAATCTTCTTAAAATACAATCATATAATCATAACACTCTATATTTTATACTTAACCTAACAATATTTTATAATAAAGAAATGCGTTTTTTTATTACTAATCCTTATAATATTATAACAACTACGTCTAAAACTTAATTAAAAGAATATTTTTTTAAATAAAATAATAAACATTGAATAAAAAAATCCTAATGTGGAATGATTGATTGAATTATCTTTTATAATTTTTTTAGTTTTTTTTATTTTAAATTTATCATTTTATCCGTTTACTTTTATAAATTCGTTATAAATGAATATAGTCTTAAAATATTATAATATTTAACATCTTAACTTTGTAATTCACGATCTTCATAAATAAATGTCATATCACTTCTACATTATAACTAATTATTTTTTTTATTGTAATATTATATATATAGACATTGTTGCTTAAGTAGAATCACATAAATTGAAAGATGAGGTAGATGTGGAGATGTGGAGCCATCCTGTAATGTGATATCGAAATAAATTAGTATAGTATATTTTTGTTTCATTATTGGTGATTGTAACGTGAATCAGAATAAATGATGAGACAGATATGGAGACATGCATATGATATTGAAAAATTAATAATATTCTTTTTGACAAGAAGATTCATTAGGCTAACAAAAGTGAAAGTGACACATGGATATCTATCGAAATAAAATAGTAAATTTTTGTTTGATTATTGGTCATTCTAACATGAACATAGCTATCCACACATCCTTATGATATTGAAAAATTAATAATACTTTTCTGGCAATATTCGTGACGCTAACAACACCTCGATGATTAAAGTGAGACATGGAGTAAATATCGAAACAATGCATAAATGATTTAGTGTTTTTTATTTTTAATATGTTGGGTTTAATGTTGCGTTTTAATATTAGCTTTCATAATTTTAGGGCAGTGCTAGAATTTATAATATTAATGTTATTATTTATAATATTTAGGGTAGAGTTTGTAATATTAACTTTATACGTTATAATATTAAATTTAGGTGGTTGGGTTTATAACATAATTATATTAATATTTATTGGTTTATTAATCTTTATTGTTTATAATATTATTATAACATGTTAATTTTTTAGATTTGTAATATAAATCTCGGATTTAATATTATTCTTTTGGTTTTATTATCTATTGAGTTTATAATATTAATTTGTCAGGTTTATTAATTAGTTAAGTTTATAATATTAATTTCTTGTCTTTATTTTTTCTTGTAAGCTGGGTAGGTCTTTTTCTATTAACATAAGAGAATATTTACAAGCATCAGGGTGGCCTCACCCCGCCTCGAAGGGAAACTGGGTATTTTGACCACCCACTGTTTTCCACAACAAAACAAAAATAGAAAGTTTCCATGTGTTCAATCCTAGTTTCAAGTCCTTTATCTATATTCCTATATCTGCCTATATACTTCTTCGTAAAAAACAGCAAAATTTTCATGCCTATAAGATAGAAAAAACAAAACAGATTCCCAGACAGGACAGAACATGCCTTTGATCATTTCTTTTCAGGCTCAGCTTGCTGAGCTTTTTCCTTCTTCACCAGCATTCCACTTGCCTCCAGCTGTTGATGCAGGTCCTCCAGTCTTTTATCTTGCATAAGCAGGGTTATGACTATGTTCTTCAGTTCTTTTTTCACATTTGGGATACTCTGAACCATCTTAACTATCTCCATGGCCACCTGTTCTAAAGCTTTTTCCATTAGCCTCTTCATGACCCAATACAGGTGAAGAGACTACTTGTAAAGTGTCATTCTACCTCTGGTATGACCAGGGTCAGGCATGAGAGCAATCCAATCTTCCATCTCTTCTTCAGATTGAGCCTGGATGGCTTCTTCTTCCCAGTGCTCCATAATTCTCCTGATCTTTGGGTTAGATTTCTCTCTGTACTCCTGCTCAGCTATTCTAACTCTGTTTCCAATAGTTTGACGCGTTCGTCTCCTCTCCTCTCCCGCGACAGGCTCTGCTTCTTCCTCAATGCTTGGGCTGCATTGGCGCCCTCTCCATCCTCTCCTCTCCGCCAGGTCCTTCCTTCGCCGACCGCCTCGGCCCCTGCGTCCCCTTCCTCCTCTGCCCTTGCCGCGGGATCCTCCCCTGCCCCTTCTTGCGAACCGAACAGGATCGTTTGCTGCGTCCTCGTCAGCCTCGTCTGGTATAGTTTTCCACCTGTCTTTCCATACGTCTCCTTCCTGCTCTTCGCTTTCCTCCTCTGATATCTCAAAAACTTGAATTTTCGGCTGTCCTTCGTCCTCCACCTTACGCTTGCCTTTCCTGTCTGCTGCAAGCTTGCTCTGGTCTTCAGGATCCCCGCTGCGCAGCCATCTTCTCCCACTCCCGCTGCCTTCCGCCTCCATATTCCTTCTCCCTCTGCGCCTGTCTCCTCCCACTTCCCTTACGAAATTGTCCAGGCTACAATGCCTCTCTGGGCACCTGGCTTCAGAGTTATTGCTCTCCGCTCGGCTCTGATCCCATTGACAGCATTCCAACTTAAAACTCGCCTGCTCCGCGTTATAATTACGAAGGTTATGATGATAGATACGCCCAAGGTCAGAATCCTTGTTAGCAGTTCCATACGCCGTCCTTCCGTCCCTTCCCGTGCTGAGACCACCTGCATCATTTTCCTCCCAGCCGTTCCACTTGCCTATGGCAATTATACCTTGATCACCTTCGCCTGAGTCCTGATTCATAAGCCGCCAATTCATTATTGCAATCCTTGCCAGCTCATCCAGCCCGATCGGGCGGAATTTCTTGTCTTTATTAATCCATTAAGTTTGATTATATACATATATATAAATATTTATTTATATATATATATATATATTATTATTATATTATTTCGATGTTTAATATATAGTTTTTATATTAGTTAAATTATCAATGATACTATATATATATAAATAGTATTACATATATTTTTATTATATATAAATTTATTAGTCTATAGTTAATATTATCACTTAACCAACCTATATAAAGTGCAGTAGCTATAACGCGACTTTTTGAAAGCCTTTCCGGCGGATTTTTTTCTGGTCAATCCGGCAGCATTTTCATTGGAATCCCAGTTTGTAGCTAGTTTTCTGCAATCAATGGCTTCCGGGGTGTTCAGGGCGTTGATTCCATATGCAGTTAAAAGCCATTTTAACTGCTAAAAATCAAGATTTTAACCTCTTCCTTCCACCGGATTCCGTCACCGGAGCTCAAAAGTCGCTTTAGACCATCCTATAAAACGTACTTGGAATTGAATTAAAAAAACATAATAAAATTACACATAAAATGAGAAATAAATAATACCGTTAGTAATAAACTCATACTATTAATATTATTATATGTTAATTATATTATCTTTTGAATATGTATATCTAATTTAATTTATATATTAACTATACTATGTATAAATATTAATCATATATTCCTACTATATATAAAAAAATCTCTTCGAACATTACTATTATAATCTATAAATAATTATGGACTATAACTGGGAGATATATCACAATTAATTATATTGATTAAAATTCTTTATTTTAATTTTTTCAATTTTGTAAATTTATACTTTTACATCGTGCATTATCATTGTCATTTTGTATCAAATTCATTAATGAAATATACTCTTAAAAAACATTATATAACATCTTAAATTTGTAATTAACTATCTTCATAAACAAATGACATATTACTTACTTCTGCATTATTAGTAATTAAATTTTTATATCAATATTATATATAGACATTACTGATGTAGCATCACATAAAGTGAAACATGAGGTAGAGGGAGGTGGAGATGTGGAGCCATCCCAGTCATGTAATATCGAAATAAAATAGTAAATTTTTGTTTCATTATTGGTGATTCTTACATGAGAGAATGCTCATGAATTATGAGATAGATATGAAGACATCCCTGTAATATTGACAAATTAATAATATTTTTTTGGCACTATTAGTGATGCTAACCGCACTTAGAATAAAGTGAGACATGGACTAAATAAGCATACATTATTCCATTTTTTTAAATAATTAATATGAAACATGTGTCAAGTTTCTGGAAAAATGTGTTGCACCATTTTTTTAATAATATGTAATCACTTTAGTTGTATCCATTAGACAATGTAATTTACCTTGGTATTTTCTAATTGATTCAAAACGATATTTTTATTATAATATAAATCGAAAGATTTTAAATTTTTAATATATTTCTGAAAACTTTATTATTATAAATTGTCGCATTTACGGCATAATGTACATGCATGCTAGATAAATAATTTATATTCATGTTATATAAATAATTGAGTAATTTATTAGTACTTGCATTCTAGGAATGGGATTATAGTAATCGGAACTGATGAAGTTAATATTAGTTTAGCTATTAATATTTGTTAATATTGATTGAGTTAGAGCTTTTTCATCGGGTTTAATCAAAGTTTTTAAGGAAATAGTGATTTACTATTTTATTTGGCCTATTCTCTAGGCAGAGAAGCTAAAAGCATATATTATCTTGGCTTTATGTGGTTTATTTTTCGAAGGTGTGGATTAATGCTAACATTACTCTACATGTATGAAATGCTAGCTCCCTCAGCGTTTATTAGTCTTTGAAGTTGCAAGTAGCAATGTCTTTGAAGTTGCCATCTATTGTTGATGTGTCTAATGTGGCGTTGTTGTGGTGTCTATGGAATAGAAGTTGAAATGTTTCTGTGGTGTCTACGGAATAGAAGTTGAACTAAAGCTGGAGAGAACAGAAGACCATAATTGTGTAGCTTAAACACGAGGATCATAACTGTGTGTTTTCTAGGATGTGCATGGACCCTACACATGATAACATGGCTGCATTGCTGCCTTTGTTCCTCATGCAACATGCTACTTCGTTTAATGCCTTTGTGCCTCCTCCTACTCAGTATAATCTGGTCTCTATGAAAATCTATACTTGTTTCCCATCAAGTTATGTTCTTTGCATCTATACCTGTTTCCCATGAAGCTATGATCTAGAATCGTGCTTGGATCAATGTTGGAATAAAGCATTTTAGCTAACCGCTTAACACTACAACATGGTCTATTGCTGATGCTTGAGGATTTGGAACTTCTGCTTTATATGTGGGGTAAAAAAATTCAATAGGTGAAACAACTTCTTTTATCTATTTACCTGTTTTTTTATTAAGGGTAAGTTCGGTTAGCTATCCTTGGTAATAGATACACTCCATATACGAAATTCAAAGTGTTGGTTACTCTTTGAGTGCTTCCGTGCATGAATTAACCTCCCTAAGCCAGGTTGTTATAGAAAACAACATAAGGAGGTGTTGAAGATAATGGAGAATATCCTAGAATAGGTAGAGTTGGTTCACGTAGCCTCATGATAGAAGTTAGTTTCTATTTCTTAGGATGTTGTTCTAACTTCCCTAAAACCATGTATTCTATTTAATGTGTAATGTTGATGAACAATGTAGAGCATTCTGTGAGCCAGACTCTCCTAGTTCAGACTCTCCTTCATAGAGCTGACTAGTGGGTTTTATTTTAATACAAACATTGTCATTTTTATCATGGTACCAGAGAGTGAGGGCTGAGGAACTTGTACGCTGGCTGGTGGGTGGTTCTTTGAAATGAGATCATCGTAGTTCTGAAGCAGATAAATGCGACGATTCTGAAATTGTCATTGGAAAGGCGTGTACCTCTGTGACGAGGGAACTGTAATAGTTCACACAAATTTTTCATTGTAGATCATTGTAGGAAAGATATGTACCTCTGTGACGATGTCGCAGAATAAAGAGGGACTTCTGCGACGATTGAGGAAAGCCAATAACAAGGTTTTGGTTGCATGAGGAAGCTAAGATCAAGGTTGTAGCTATGAGAGAAGCTGTGTGGGGAAGCCAATAACAAGGTTGAAGCTGACAACGGGAGGTTGTCTGCAGGTAGAGAAGGAAGCCACGAAGATTTGCGCGTGTGGTGGGAGATCGAAGGACAAGGAACTTTCTCTGTCACAGATCTGGGATAAATTTAACATCTTTTACTTGTCGAATTTTTTTCTAAATCACCAAGATAAATGGCAACATATTTGAAGCATGCATGAACAAGCATAACAAGCTCGATGGTTCCAATTATGAAAATTGGAAGTTTAAGATGCAGACTTTGTTAGAAGCGCATAGTGCTTGGACGATTGTGAATGGGGATGAGCCGAGGCCCACGGCCGGATCAGCATCAACCCCAAATTGGGAGAAATGAGAAAGCAGAGCAAGGAAAATGTTAAAGATATCAGTGAAAGATTCTATTATACCATACATCAGAGAAGGTAAGTCAACTAACAAGATCTGGGGAATTCTGAAGGAATTGTACAAGATCAAAAATTCAAATCATCTTCTGTTTCTCAAGAGTAAGCTCCTGTCCATGAAGATGGAGGAGAATGAAACAATTGCTTCATTCGTAGCAAGGATCAAGGATCTAAAAACCAAATTATCAGATATTGGTCATATAATGGACGATGCATATCTTGTAACCATTACAATGAATGGTGTTACTAATGATTATCAGATGTTTATCACTAGGATAAATGCCAAAGAAAAGATCCCGCATTTTGAAGAGCTGACAGGTATACTAATGTAGAAAGAAGAGAGGAGATCGACTTTGAAGCCCCAGAGTGCTGATCTTGCATTGGTGGCGAGGAAAAACTTCTACAAAGGGAAAGGAGGTCCACAACAGCAAAACGGAGCAAGTTCACAGAAACGGCCAAATCTGACCCAAGGTATGTACCCAAATAAAAACTACTCTGAAATTGAATGTTTTTATTGGAGAAAATTGGGTCATATTGCGAGGGAATGTAGGAAAAAGAAGTATAATGAAGAACAACAGAAGCCAAAGAGACATGCAGGTCATCTCGCAAATGGTGATAAGGTGCAGAATTTAAGATTGTTCATGGAAGATCATGATGAGAATGTTGATGCAGACATCTGGTATGTAGATTTAGGAGCATCAACACACATGATAGGGAATAAGCATTGGCTAGAGGATTTTAAATAAATCAACGAAGCTGCACAAATTTACCTAGGCGATGACAAAAGTCATCAAATCAAAGGATGTGGGAAAGTTTTCATTATTCTACCTAACGGTAATATCAAAAAAAATTATAATGTAATGTATGTGCCTAGCATAACAAAGAACTTGATTTTCTATATCTATGATTACAGATCAATATTTGAAAGTTGAATTTTTAAAATCTAACTGTTACATTAAGGATTTGTTGGATGATCTGAATAGGAGGACTGTACAAGTTGGATGTGAGACCTACACTGGTTCAAGCATTGCCAGTAGCGAGCTTGACTATAGAAGAGCTTTGGCATCAGGGATTCGGCCACATCAACTACAATGATTTATTGTTACTACAAAGGAAGGAAATGGTAAGTGATCTTCCTATTCTAGAGCAAGTAAATAATGACTGTGATGCATGTACTTTAGGAAAAATGCATAGAGAAGAATTCCCTGTTAGAGTAGAAAAGAAATAGAGGGATATACTAGAGTTAGTACACACAGACCTTTGTGGTCCCATGCAGAAGAAATCATTAGGAGGAGCAGAGTATTTCCTATTGTTTATTGATGACCATATGAAGTTTTCTTGGGTGTATTTCTTAAGTAAGAAGAGTCATACATTCGAATACTTTAAGCAGTTTAAAAATACGATTGAAAGACAAACAAGAAAACAGATTAAAAATTCTCCATTCTAATCAAGGGGGAGAATACAGGAAAGATGAGTTGATCAGATATTGTAAAGATCATGGAATTTTGCAACAGTTCACAGTACCCCATACTCCACAGCAGAATGGAGTAATAGAAAGGAAGAACCGAACTCTGGTGGAATGTGCAAGAAGTATGTTGAAAGGTAAGAATCTTTCAAATGGTTTTTGGGCTGAAGCGGTGAATACTATAGTTTATTTAAAAAATAGGAGTCCTATAAAAAGTCTTGAGTTTAAAACTACTTTTGAAGCTTTATATGGATATAAACCTACAGTAGAACACTTAAGAATATTTGGATGTAAAGCATTTGCCCACATACCAAAGGAAGCTAGAAATAAATTAGACTCAAAAGCCATTAGATGCACTTTTATAGGGTATTGTTCGTCACATAAAGCATACAGATTATTTAATCCCTATACTCACAAGATCTTTGTTAGTAGAGATGTTAAATTCCATGAGTAGGATAATGAAGATCTTGATGAGCATTATGATGGATGGGACATTCCCTCCTTTGAAGAAGAAGAAGCAGAGAATAATCACGATCAAAAGCAAACAAAGTCAAATGATGAACAACAACAACAACAATAGAAATAGCAGCAATAGCAATAGCAACAGCAACAGCAGTAGGAAGAAATAAGGTTTGAAACCACTACCCCACCACTCCAGGGATCAGGTAGGAAAGCTCAAATTCCTACAAGATATAGCGAAAATATATTTATAACTAGTATGAAGAATGTTGTTGAACCGTATAGTTATAAAGAAGCAAATGAAAGTAATGAATGGAAAATGGCCATGGAATATGAATATGATTCAATAGTTAGAAACAACAATTGGGAATTGGTAGAACTCCCTAGAGGAAAATAGGTCATAGGTTGCAAATGGTTATATAAACTAAAAATTAATGCAGATGGAACTATAGAAAAACTGAAAGCTAGGTTGGTTGCAAAGGGGTACACACAAAAAGAACGGATAGATTATGAAGAAACCTTCGCCCCTGTAGCTAAATTTAACACCATAAGAATGTCAATTTCTTTAGCTACTAAGAAACATGGATGGTGCACCAACTAGATGTAAAGTCTGCATTTTTGAATGGGGAACTAAAAGAAGAGGTTTATTTAGAGAAATCGGAAGGGTTTGTCTAGAAGCGAAAAGGATATTTAGTTTATAGGTTGAAGAAAGCACTTTATGGACTAAAACAAGCTACCAGGTCATTGTATAAGAAAATTGATTCATTTTTTCTCCAAGTTGGCTATAATAGAAGTAAGAATGACCCTAATCTTTACACCATGAAATATGAACAAGGGTGCATAGTGTTGATTTCATTATAATTAGATGATTTGATAATTACATGTGATACTATATATCTAATTGATGAAATCAAGGAGCAGATGTCACAGATGTTTGAGATGAAGCATCTCGGTGAACTCACATATTGTTTATGTCTCGAGATCTGGAGAGATTCAGGTCAAACATTTATGTCTCAAGAAAATTATGTCAAACGCCTGTTAGAAAAGTTTAGAATGGATCAGTGTAAGCCTGCACCAGTACCATTGTAGCAGAATATCAAATTGCAGTGTGAGGATGGCTCAAAAGCGGCGAATGCAACACTTTACAGATAGTTGGTTGGGAGTCCGATCTACCTAACCACCACTAGACAGGATTTGGCTTATGCACTCAGCGTGTTAAGAAAATTTATGTATAAGCCACTTGAAAGCCATTGGAATGCGGTGAAAAATGTTTTGAGGTATCTACAAGGTACTGTAGATTATGGAATTATTTACACTGACTCTTTTGATGTTAGATTGGAAGGATTTGCAGATTCAGATTGGGCAAGAAATGTAGATGATCATAGATCTATAATAGGTTATGCATTCAGTCTTAGATCCGGGGTGATCACATGGAGCAACAAGAAGCAAAACAGAGTCTCCTTATCCTCAATAGAAGTAGAGTATCAAGCCATGTGTGTAGCAACATGTGAGGTGGTTTGGTTGCGGAGACTTCTCCAGGACGTTGGGGAAGAATAGATAGTCACAACAACAATCAGATGCAACAATCAAATCTGAATCAAGATGGCCGACAATCCGGTGTTTCACAAAAACACTAATCATATTGATACTCAATTTCATTTTGTAAGGGAGAAAGTGCAATCTAAAGAAATTCATCTGGAATATTGTAATATATGTGATAATGTTGCGGACATTTTCACTAAGCCTCTTGGAAAATTTAAGTTTCAAATTTTTAGTGCGATGTTAGGCATATATGTCAACCCATTCTCCATTAAGGGGGAGTGTTGAAGATAATGGAGAATATCCTAGAATAGGTAGAGTTGGTTCACGTAGCCTCAAGATAGGAATTAGTTTCTATTTCTTAAGGTGTTGTTCTAACTTCCTTAACACCATGTATTCTATTTAATGTGTAATGTTGATGAACAATGTAGAGTGTTCTGTAGAGCTAGACTCTCCCGGTTCAGACTCTCTTTCGTAGAACTGACCAGTGGGTTTTATTTTAATACAAACATTTCCATTTTTATCAAGAGGACAACCTCTATAGTTAAAGGGGTTGTCCGGGCACACGCTATTTAATTGGTTTTTATTGGGTCATTCAAGCTGTGGTTGATGCCCAACAAAAACATCCACCTAATACAAAACTAGAACAAGCTAAGGAACATTAGTAAAATCGATACATACCTTCCCATCAAATTTCCAGTTCAACTATGCTTTTCTATTCCAGTCCTTTTCTTTTCTTGTCTTCCCTATGTCTTTTTCTTTCTTTCTGTAATTGTTAAATATTTATGCATGCCACTTGCACTTTTTAACATTAACCTTATATCATGCACTCGTACTTGCCATGTGCAAGGATCATAATTTCTTAATGATATTGGAAGACTAGGTTGAGTTTTTTATTTGTTGCCCTCACTAATGAAGTCATCTTCCTTCCCGTGATGTTGAATATCAATTTAAATGTACTGGTATGACAACTGAGTGCTACATAGGTTGTTTCAAGCCTGAAATGGTTAAGCATGTTTTCTTGCATTCTAAAGTTGCCAAAATGTTATGTGGTTGGATTTGCTATTGAGTATAATGTTCTCTTTCTCTCTAAAGGTTGGCAAAATGCCTTGTGTTTGGAGACAAATGGATGATTTAACATACAAGTCAGGCTATTTTGTATCTAATGGATCTAATCGAATTTTTTTTCTTATGTAAATGGTTTTCACAGGATGTTGTCCTTGGGCTACACTCTTTGTTGAACTATTTTGTGTTGTGTTTTCAAATTCATTCTTATTAACTATAGTCCAGAGAGTTGTACCATAATGTTTAACAGTTACTTATGATACCATAATTCACACTCTGGAATTACCTCAAATTCTTCTTTGTGCCTACAACTTACATCTCGCCCCTCTGATTAGTAATAGTAGAGCACTAAGATTTTTGGGGCTAGTGATAGCAGAGCACTTCAATATCTTCCAACTAGGAGTTAAAGTGGTGATGTTCAATTGGGTGTGGAGGCTAGCTCTACTTGGTTGGATGTTGAACATAAAGGACTAGTCCAATGTACCACCTCTCGTATGATATAGGCTATCACCCTTCTAAGAGGAGAAGTGTCTATGTCATCAGCAGTTCTCAATCAATCTACTGAACTAAACCGTTATGCTCGTAAGTAGACTAAAGAACACTTATTAATATCCCTCCTCTATTTCCAACTTTATAATGGTTGAATTTGGGGATTGGATTTCATTTCTATATTTGAGGTTTTTTTTTTTCTTTTGGAGACTACATTACAAGTTCAATTACAATATGCAATGAAAATTTCATTGAATGTCGAAACATTTAACAAACTAAACATGAACACCTAACTAAACTCGATTTTGTTTTTATAATATTTGGAATGAAATTTGACAGAATAAATAGTTTGGAATACACCTCGGTTTTACCTTATTCTCCGTCCTTTCCACATACTGAATGAAACACAAAGAAAGTCTGAACAAGATATGATGACATTACAATTCACAATGATAGATATTTGCAAATAAAACATAGAGATGTGAGTCTCTAGTGGGTCTCTCTAAGGTGGAATGTGTTCCACGGATAATCCTACAAGGTGCTTGCTCTATCCTATTGCTTAGTGTCGGGCTTGTTGTTCTTTTTGTAATGCTTTCTATGGGTCTTTTCTGTTCCCCTTCCCTTCTTCGTTGAGCTCTATAGAGACTTAGGAAAGATGAAATATATTGTTCATGCCAGTAGGAAATGGTCCCGTGGATGAAAGGGTCACCCCGCTATGTGATTGAAGCAATTGAAGTTGATCACCCAGTACCCGTTTACTCGGAACCGATGTTGTGTCAGTGCTAGTACCCACATCTCTTTTATTAGTTCGAAAGACATCATCTTTCCAAGTAGCACTATCCATCCCATGTGTAGGCTCCTTTCCATTCAATAATTTGAGTGAATCATTCCCCATCCTCTGGAATGTAAATACTATTGTTTCAGTCCATAAGAGCGTGGTTTAGGAGCTTGCCCACCTACTAATATTATCCACTCTTTTGGCTTATTGAGATAATCCACTTAGGGCTTATACTCCCTTCTTCTGTTGGTTAAGGCTTGCTTATATGAGCTTTCTTATTGAGATGATCTAGTCGGTTCAAACCTTTCCTTCCTTGGTGAATACCTTAATAACTCGGTAAGGCCTTATTAACCATAAAATCCTTTGCCCTACTCTTGAAAGAGTTGGTCTTAGCATTTCTGCATCTCAATGACTATCCAAATGAAAGACAATCATGAAATGGCTTTAAATGTCTGTCTAAACGAATGGATGTACATAGAGCTAGAAATAGGGTTATAAAGAGGCATGTGAGATAATATTGTAAATGCCATGCTTGTAGAAAGCAAACAAAATAATGAAAACATCAAAGCATTTACTTATTGGAGGTGTGCCTACAAAAGGAAGCTTAGAAGCTATTATAGGAAGGGGATTAGGTTTATAAGGTACCAGAGGAGGTGCTTTATCCCCTGCAAGCATCTACACTATTTGTATCATACTATGACAAGCTTTAGGATGAGGATAAGAACAAAAAAAAATGAGTGCAACTTCTTCAACGATGGCTCATTAAAAAGTCTGCAGTCATCGGCTTGCAAAAGCTTCCCCTTCTTCTTGTACAAGCTACTTGAACCAATAAAACCCAAAATACAAACACATAAGTTATTGTTGTCACCTTACTAGTACATGTATGCTCTAGTGCAGGGTAGCCAAGAGATCCAACTACATGGGTCATGTGATAAAAAGGAAGTAGGTATGAGGCAATGCTTCAGTCCCCAAGGAGGATTTATTTTTTTCATGATATATGAGATTATCCATGAACCAATTGTCCCAACGAATTCTCAAATTAAGATAATCCATTGTTTGTTTCCAAGGAATAAAAGAGAAAATCATAAATTGGCCTCGCCTTAAATGTCGGCTATGCTCAGCTATGAGAACCTTTGTCAAAAGGTATGTTTCAGTTTGTCCAGTGCTCTCTCTAGTTTCCATGCCTCTGTAGTTGAGTTCAAGGGTCGAGGGCTTCATTAATGGACCTCAGTTGCAAGGGATAAAAGGATTGGCAACAAGGCTAGTAAATTCCACCTGCTTTTCATGGGAAACTGTTTCACGCACAACACACATAGCAATTGCCTGTTCAATTTCCTTAACTATGACCTTAACTGCGAACTCAACCCATGCAGTCCTCAACCACCCGCAACCTCCCGCTTAAGGTAGGGACTAGCTGCCATGCAACCCTCTTTGTTATACATTGTTGTCTTATAACCCTACAGTTTGGATTTATTTTTGTTTTACTTTTTCTTTGTCCTCGTGTTGCTAGTAGATTTAACAATTTCTATGTCAATTTAAGTTGTTTATTATTATTATTATTATTTTAGGTTGTTATAGTCATTTATTTTTTAATTAAAGTATTGCATTTTTTTCTTTTAATTTTACAATATGTCTTTATATATAAAGAGATACATAGACATATATTGTGTTAAATGTACATTTAATGTGTAATTGTATAGATAATAAGAACTAGTAAACATGTAAAATGTGTAAATATGAACACATAGAGATGACATAGCCATTACTAGGGGAAGTGTTCTTGATGTAAATATTTGTGTATTTGGTTGAGGCTCTACTATTCATTGAGTTACTATGTAAATTATCTCTATTATCTATATTATAGTTGTGTTCCATGTTCACATTTGTGCACATGTTGTGTATTTATGGCTTTTATGTATTTGGAGAGTTTAGAGGAACAACATGGAATCAAAGGAAATAAAATTATGCAAGAATTACCATCAAAGATTAAGATGAAGAAGAATAAAGTTTGAATGGAAGGAACATCATCAAGAAGAATATAAGAATGTAAGGGAATCCTATTATTTGGTTTCATAACATGCAACACCCATCATTGCAAGCTTTATGGGAAATACTTTATGAAAGAGGGTACAATGTTATGACCACTCGGGGCATATATTAGGTTAAATGTATACAAGATAATTCCAGGGGGGGAATATATAGGGCTAAATGCTCATGTAATGTGTAAATGTATACATAATAGGGTCAAACTTGATTATAAATGAGCCATATGTGTAATGTGTGAATAGTTATATATAGATATCATATAGTCATTATTGCTAGAAGTGATTTGGATGTGTGAGTGTGTTTGGGTATTTGGAGGAGTTTCCTTTACTGTTTAATAATTATTGTTTAACTTATCTTTATTATATATATTAGATTTATTCCCCATGGTCACAATTGTCTACTTATACTTTTTGTGTATTAGGACCATAACAATATGGATGGTATAGAATTAAATGTGATATATTTCAACAAAATAATTTAGCATAAAAAAATATAATTAGAGAAACTAATGTTGTTATTTCTAATTTTACGTTCTTTTGATTAAGGAACTTATATTACAATCCCCAAGATTTCTTTTTTGAAATGCACATTAATAACCTTGACACACTCTCACTATATATCAACTAAGATATGATAAGGAATAATAAAAAAAAATATTTCCTCACAATATTGTAACCATGATTCTCTTTTCTCACTAAAAAGTGAATTTAGAAGTGATCTCCTAAAGGAATTTCATGTCAAAACATATTTTTAAAGAATAGTGGTGCATGTATCAAAATAGTCACAAAATGATGAAAATATCTTGCTTGGATATGCTTTCGAGATAAAATGGCTTGCTAAAAGGATATTGATTCCCATTTGATTCTAGTCATTTACAGAATGCTTTGGGACCTCCATTTCAAAGAAAATAAATTTATATGTAAATATGGTAGATTATTTAGTCATTAAAATAATTGAAAATGGTTATATTCATGTGATAGGAATTACATGGCATCATGTAATCATATTTTGTACAACACTTCTCCTTGAATGTGTACTATGACAATAAAATATTTCTTATCCTCTGACTTTTTGAAGCCTCTTTGGTATGAAGTTCTTGGAGTTTAAACATGGTGGAGAATGGGCCTCTTTCGCCTTTCAACCAATTCCTGTTGTGGTGGGAACAAAACAAATGCAACTATAAATTCCTCCCCATTTTTATTACATGAGGCATTTGGAAAGTTTGAATTAACCTTATCTTTGAATGAAGACCAAAGGATACCAATGGTATCCTAGGCTAGATTGTTGGCTTCTTTCCCGATTAGATTAAGCATATGAATCCCTCTAGGATACGATCTTTTTCATTTTTATCCTATATCCCTTTGAGTAAATGTTGGCTTCTTTAATGGAGTTTTTCACGATGGGGTCTGTGGGGGGAGCTATCATTTTTATACCATATTATGTCTCTTATTACATCTAGTTGAATGCAACAAATGGTATAAACACCAAAGTTGAATTAGTGACTGCCTTAACTGTCTTGCTTTTTGTAGCCTCATTGAAGATAACCTCTTTGCAAGTGTTTGGGGCTCAAAATGTGTGGTCAATTGGATGGTGAGTAAAGGCTATTTGAAGATTATCTCCTTAAGTTGTTACATGGACCGTATTTTATATCTTATAGGATACTACCAAAACCTGTACATCCAACATATTCTAAGAGACTGGAATCAGCATGCAGATTTTCTATCGAAAAATGCCTTGTAGGTCAGGCAGGGCGGGATAACTTTTGATAAATGAAAAGGTATTCTCCTTGTGAGAAGAGGCTCGATACAAATCCATAAATATTTGTAACTGGTCTAGATGGATAATGGGCACTAATATTTTACGTTTTCTCATTTCAGAATTTGGACCAACTTGGTGTATGCTAGTTTTGATCAAGGTTTTGCCTCTCGGGGTTTATTTTAGTTTTCAACCTATTGCTCTTATAATGTTAATCTCTATTTAACTTTATTTTGTATCGACAATTTCTTTTGTTGTTGTAGCTTAACTACATTCTCTTTTTAGCCTCCTATGCATGATTTTATATTATGCTTTTGTCATACATTTTATCTCATACTATGCTCTGTACTCCTTTTTCATATATAATGAAAGGTGGCTTCTCTCTTTTGGAAACAATATTTCTATTCACATGTAATCCATAGAAAAAGTGTTTTTTAAGTGAATTGTAAGATCCGATTCTTATGTTAATCATTGAGTCCATAATTCTTCTTAGAGTCTATTTCATGCTTAACATGTGGCAATGGCATTCACTCTTTAAGAGAATGTCTGTGACAGACATTATGTTCTACATTCCAGGTGAATGAAATATTGTAATAACCCTCTTCTACTAGAAGTATTAGTATTTTTATTTTTTACTAAAAGTGAACTATGATAACAGAAAAGTCCTGTAATGTGATGACATAATTATGTAAATAAATGTTTTATTGATAAATATATAATAAATTGGAAAAAGTTGAAAATTAGACACTTGTAGATGAGATTCTATATATAAGATAACCTTTCCACGATAAGAATTATGGATAAAATTAATGGATGGGAGAGAAATATCCATTAAGTGCTTACCTGAAGATAAAATCTAAGTTTGGATTGGTATAAAGAAATTTTGAGGATAAATGCGACATTTTGTAAAAAAAGAGCATAGGCCAGTGGTTTGAAAAAACCACAAAAGTGGGATGTTGCTAGAGGAAAAATCCCACATTGAAGGAAGGCATAAAATGCCTATTGCACTGATCATGAAGGTTGTTGATATCTTTGAAAATGAATCTATGCTCAGGGGTGAAACAGGGAGAACCAGTTCTATGTTTGGCAGGAAAACAATGTTCCAGTTTCAAGTGTGTCATATCTGCATATTACTTGTTATATTATAATTGTTTTGATTGAACATTGCAGGTTGGTAAAGGCTGCATTTTTTTTTCTGTGCAACAAGAATTTAAAATGGCATGCAATACTTGATGTTGTGATGAGTATCTATATTTTATTTGTTAGCAATTAGGAAAAAAAGGATTGTTACTATTTTGAAGTTCTAGACAAAAAAAAATGTGAAATTCCACCGAGTGAATATTCTTTAATGTTGTTGGTACTTTGGAATTCTAGAACAAAATATCGTTGTATTCTTACAATTATATTCTTTTAAAAATGCTAATGGATCGTGATATTAGGATAAAAAATTGATATTGTGAGAGTGATAAAAGGTAACTAAGAGATATATATATATTATATAATTGTTGATAACATAGAACTGGACCATTTGAATGCTTGATAGAAGAAGAGTTGATTTTAGAGATTAAATAGTAATGAGGAGAGTAAATTAAGATGAAGGTCGGCTATCATTTTAGGATACTAATTTTAATTATTGATGGCAGGTCGGATAATTTTATTTATTTATTTTTTCTTACTGTGGATTCTCCGGTAACTAAATCAGAAGAAATAATCCACAGAGGTCTAAAATCCAAAAACATAGAACTAATAGTAATAAATAATGATGGGTCTATAGTATATATGGAAAGAAAAGATTTGCGATAAGAAAGAGGTTATTTGTCAAGTTTATAATCAATATGATTTCTTCACTATGTTATGATTAATATTTGATTATGAACATAATTTAGAAAGGAAACACATCATCCAAATGGAAACCACATGTATCCGTAGTAATGATATCTATTGCATATTGGTTGTATACTGTACTGTGTTGTGGGACACACTTATCGAACAAGACTACAATTTGAATTGAAGTTCTCTACTCACAGTAGTAGACTAGTATAACGAGTTTTTTGGGCATTGACTGTAGTAATACAGGAACAACTCGAGAAAATTATTACAAGGCCATTGGTTTCTTAAAGGAGGGATTGGGGCATCTCCTCATTCCCCATAGTCAATAAAACAAAAATACTCTAGAGAATAGGAGTAGATACAATAACTACTTTCAGTGGTTGAGGAGTTATTCTCCTCTTAAAGCAGCAGGTAGATGGAAGTTGTGAAAATTACAAGAATTTGAGAAGTAATTTATGTTCTAGAAGGTGAATTATAAACTTAACTAATAGATGCAAATGGTAAGTTAACATATAAAGAATACTGACTAACCCCAACGATCTAACATGTCAAAAACTTAAATAAATTGTCTATTTCTCATGACTAAATATATCCCAGGAAGAAAAAAAAAAAAAAAAATGAGCATGTGAAACAGGAAGGTTGGAGCTAATAGTGAACCAATAAGCCATATACAATAAGTTATTCAGAAATCATTATTAAGACAAAGAGGATATCTCAACCATAACATAACACCATAGAAATAGAGACAGAGCATGAGGAAAATACATTACATCGATATTAATAATAATCAAATTGCAAGTATCACGTGTAATGAGGGGAATATATATACATAAAGTTCGTTCATTAAAACAGTTCCAAGAGCTCGAATTTTGTCCTCATGAGAATAATTATTTATCTAAACTAAAATACAATACAGAGTAGAAATAGGCATGAAAGTACAGTGCCAAATTACAATCAGAGGCCAGTCATAAACTGACATACAAATATGAAGGAAAACATAAACTTGGCTAATTTTGACAGTGTAGGTGATAGTCCATCCCTGGTCATGAGGGATTTCAATGAGATAAGTGAACCCATTGTTGGTACCATTCCATTACCATCTTTTTCTTCTAGAAACACCATCATTTGTCTATTTTTTCCTCCATAGACCCCTTATATCCATCGAAATTGATTAATTAATAGCATTATAGTTGTTAGTTTACATTAAAGTTAATTTATGAATTTTTATGTTAGAAATTAGGAATTTTCAACAAAAAGATTACAGGAAGTGATAACATCCTGTAAATGGTTTATCATTTGACACATGGCATGACAGCAAGCCAAAGAAATGGATAGGAACGAGACCTGGAATGTACATGCATGGTGAAAAATCGATTCTACAGCAAATCAAAAGCTCCTGGTTATGCGGTCAACGCTGGTAAAACCCCAGCCTTTTGGTTACAAAGGCAACAAAGAGCCATGGTTTCCCAAACTGGTTTCGTTTCATTTTTTTGGAAATCGGTTTAGATTAGAAATGACCAAAAATCACTCCATTATAAAAGAAGAAACATCTGCTTAATGAATGTACATTCGATTCAGATAGGTACAAGAAGATAAAGGCTGTGTATTATTTTGTTTTCAAGAAAATTTACAATTATTATCTCTGTGTATTGTTTGAGAACAGAACTCTTGTATGTGATTGCAATGTTCAACACTTAAATATAGTTACGGTTTTACTCCAACAGTGTTTATGCGTTAATACTCTCATTGCTTGAGTTTATTTCAGTGTGCCATTGGAGCGTGGACGGGCCCTGCGTGGATTGGTATACTGTTAATTTCGTTTACATAGAATTTTTTGAATTTGAATAGAATGCATGGTGTTTAGTGTTATTTCCATGTTTATGATTTTGTTGATTTAATTAGAAATTCTTACAAATGGTATTTATGGTGATAGCTTGAAGATTTTATCGTTAGATCATTGAACCATATCTTGTAAGAGATTTGATCCATCATTAGATTTTAAAGCATCTCCATAGACTCTGTTTTCATGCATTTAAAATTCAGTGTGCTTTTGATTTTTTCATGAATGCTTAAGTGTTAACCAGACAGAGATTTTGTGCATAGCATCCTTGTAAGAGGATTAAAATCTTAGTCTGGAAATACGCTGTATCCTTAGGACAGTTAGATAAGTTAGGTGATCTGAGTGTTAAGGTGAGAGGAAACATATTTTAACCTCCTGTAAAGGAGTGTTGTAGCCTATCACAACAAACACTTAGTTAGGAATCCTTTATGCCTATAGACTTTAGACACGTGCCTCGAAGTTTACTTACCTTGGTTGATAATAAATCTATTCTAATCTAGCACCCTAGATTGGCCACTACATTTTGGCGTCATTCTCGGTGAGGCGCAGTTAGAGGATTTCGAAAAAACAAATCAATCAAAATATATAAAAAAAATTTAAATAAACAAAAACACAACATAGATTTGATTGTCACTTTAGAAGTCATGTTTGCTTCTGCCTAGATCTAGAGATAATAAAGGTAGATTCACAAAACCCCCCCATCCAAAAACTAACCTACCACCAGGAGCAGACCCTGTAGGAAAAATTGAACACACAACACCAGCTGAGGAAATCACTATACAAAAATTAGAGGATAAACGCAAATCAGGCCAAAGACTTACACTTATTGAGAGAAAAATCGTATTGGCACATGAATCTCAGAGAAACATCTCCCTGAATCTTCTACAAAGAGAGAAAGTAGAAAAATAACTCAACAATCTCTAGAACAACTCTTTGGAACGAGTGATACTAAACAAGCAATCAAATCACTAGAGGAATCTATAAAAATGGCCGAGGAAGGAGGAGGATCAGCAAGAAGACCCACTCCTAAACAAAAACAAGATCAAGGAGAGGAGGAAGAGTCAACCTTTAAATTTCCTATCCACGAACCAGAAGACAATCATGATGAGGAAATAAAAATGAAAAACATACCTCCTTCTGTGTTACCAACCTTTTATGTCATGGCTTCAGAAGACCCAGATTCATTCTTGTTTGAGTTTGACATTGTATGTCAAACATATGGTTACACAGATGATGCCCATAGGCTTAGACTCTTCCCAGCAACATTAAAGGCATCAGCACTAAGATGGTTCATGGGACTTGGTGAGCATGCAATAACTGATTGGGATGGCATGAGAAGAATATTCCTAAGGAAATACCAACCTTATTGTAGACCAAAGTATTCTAAAGATGATATCTTTAGGATGAATCAACAAGAGGATGAAAGTTTAGAAGAGTACTTGGAACGATTTGCTTACAATTTACAAAAATCAAAACATTGATCCATGACTCTTGATCTCATTAGAACAATATTTTTGAAGGGAATTCGAGAGGAATATTTAGATGATCTTAATTTCATGGGAAAAGGTGATATTTCCACCTTACCTTTCGAAGAAATTGCTGATCTATGTGAAAAGTATTCTAGGAGCAAAGCCAAAATTGGAAAGAGAACCATATCATCCAAAGCCACAAAATCTACTTCAGCAAGTGTCACATGAGCTGAAATAGGAAATTTGTTAGAGGAATTCAAAACAGATCTGTTGAGTACATTAGGGACTCAAATTGACACTCTTAAAGCTAAGAAAAGACAAGAGGAGGAAGATCAAATGATGGCTATCTTTTGTCCAAAGTGCCAGAAGAAACATGCCTTAAAAGATTGCCCACTAGAAAACATTCAAGTTTGTGCAAATCATGATATATTTCATTGCTCTAAAGTCAAGGTTTGTAGAATTGTAATGTGGCAGCTAATACAGATATGGAGAATGTGTATTTTATGGGCACAAAGAGACCATGGTAGCCAAGACCTCCACCTCAAGGTATGTTCCCAAACCAAAATTTGCAATTTCCTGCACATGATCATATGTATGCTCAAAATTCATGGAATGTACCCATGCCATGACAGCACCAAAGTTACCCAGAACAACAATGGAGACCATCTCAGCAATACTCTCAACAATATCAACCATACCAACCATATTCGCAGCCATATCAACAATATCATCAACCCTATTCGCCATATCCTCAATCATATCAGCGATATCCTTAGCAGAAAGTTGTTTACCCACATCAACCCCAACCCACTCAACAAGCATTGCCTGCTCCTCCACCAATAAATCCACCACAATTACAACTTCCATCTAACCCACAACCTCCTAGACCTACTCAAATCCCTGCTCAACCTGTACCAAATCCAAATAACAGAGCCGAGAGACCAACTTACAATGTAGATGACGGACCCTCATATCCCACATTACCCTTGCAAAATATCAATTTGAGGTCTGGTAAGGTACTTCACAAAGAATCTCCAGTAGCTGATAAAAAATAAGAGAATGAAGAAAATGAAAATGAAACTCCAACTCAAAGAAACCAAATGATGACATCGAACACAAACAAATGCAACTGTTGCATCCACCACCTTTTCGAGACAGATGGGTCCAAAAAAAACTTCCCATGTCTATACCACAGTTTGATGTTTTAGATGAGCTAAAGAATGTTTATATAAAAATTTCACTACTACAAGCCATAAAAGACATTCCCATATATACTAAAGACATCAAAGAACTGTGCCTTAAGAAGCCTACTAGGAAAAGAGTTGATCCACAAACCATTCATGTTATCAGACATTTAGCTGGCCTTATGACAAACACCATTTCAATGGAAAAGTGTGTTGATCTTGGTATTCCCAGAGTCACTACAATCATTAACAACATACATATTCCAAACACCTTAATTGACCTTGGGGCCGTAATAAATGTGATGACTCTTGAAACCATGAAAACACTCCAGCTCACAAATCTGCAACACACAACAATTGTTCTAGAAATCGCTGATAGGTCTAAAGTGATTCCTGAAGGAATTTTGGAGGACATAATTGTTTCACTGGACACTTGGGAGTATCCAGTGGACTTTTTAGTTCTCCAGCCAAAATCCAATTTAGGAGGACACCCTATCATCCTTGGTAGACCATGGTTAGCAACTGTTGATGCATTCATAGGATGTAGATCGGATAATATGATCATTTCATGAGGAACTAAAAGAAAACAACTCACTCTTTACCCATCAGCACAATCACCAGCAGTAGCACACAATTTATGGCTTGACAAAAAATACAATGATAACGCAGAAGTTCAACCTGTTTTCAGTATCAACCAAATCTATGATTTTCAAGAACATAATAATGATGATTTGGTAGAATTGTTCCTTTCTCAACCTGATGTTTCCGAAGAATTGCGAAATTACCAATACCATGCTGCAGATCAACTTTTGGCACAAAATTTTCAGGAAACATGCATCATTCATTCTTTCCAAACAACATTTCACAACATTTTTCCTATCCAATCTATCACAAACACACAGAGTAAGACCATCGAGATTAGTCTAGGAAAAACTTTGAATATTGGCACTCACCTAGACTCATCTCAGGAAGAGAAATTGATTCAATTATTGAGAAAATACCAGAAAGAATTTGCTTGGGACTACACCGATATGCACGGAATCCACCCTGAAATATGCACTCACCATATTTATACAGATAGCAATATCAATCCAGTGAGGCAACCGCAGAGACGAATGAATCCCATGCCACAGGATATTGTTAGAGAGGAATTACAAAAACTGTTGAAAGTCAATTTTATCTATCCTATCTCTAACAGTCAGTGGGTATCCCCATTGGCAGTAGTGCCCAAGAAAAATGGTAAGTGGAGGATTTGTGTTGACTACATACAATTGAACAAAGCAACCCTCAAAGATTATTTCCCACTACCATTTATTGACCAAGTGCTAGACACATTAGCTAGGAAATCATCATTCTCGTTTCTTGATGGTTTCAATGGCTACAACCAGATCAGGATAGCCTTAGAGGACCAAGACAAAACCACTTTTACTTGTCCTTCAGACACCTATGCTTATAATTTTTTGCCATTTGGACTTTGCAATACTCCAACTACATTTCGGAGAGCTGTATTAGCTATTTTTTCTGATTTAGTTCATGATTGTGTTGAAGTTTATATGGATGATTTTTCAGTGTATGGTGATTCATTTAAGCATGCATTAACGAATCTTGAAAAAGTTTTGAAGAGATGTATTGAAGCTAATCTGTCCCTGAGCAACGAAATTTTTTTATGATGTTAAATGAAGGGCTGGTATTAGGAAACTATATTTCTTCTCAAGGCATTAAAGTTGATCCATCAAAAATCTAGATCATTGTCGATTTGCCAATTCCGAAGACTCAAAAAGAGGTAAGAATTTTCCTTGGGTATGCAAGATATTCTGGGGGTTTATTGAACATTTTAGTAGAATAGATTTACCTTTGTTTAAGCTTCTAGCCAAAGATGCACCTTTCAACTGGAATGATAATTGTCAGCAAGAATTTGAAACACTCAAAGGAAAGTTATCAACCACACCAGTCTTAAAAGGACCTAACTGGAACCTACCATTTCACATCTTTACAGATGCATTTGATACTGCAGTAGGTGCCTCATTAGGCCAAAAATAGGAGTCTTGTCATTATGTCATCTATTTCATTAGCAAAAATCTGACACCTGCATAATTAAACTAAACAGTCACAGAAAAAGAAATGCTTGTAGTCATACATGCTGTGAATAAATTCCGACATTATATAACTGGTTATGAGGTTTTTGTACATACTAACCATTCTGCCACTAAGCATTTAATGAATAAACCAGTAACTAGTGGCAGAGTTACCAGATGGTTGTTATTATTACAAGAATTTAACATCACAGTGTTATATAGACCAGGTAAGGAGAATCAGGTGGCAGATTTTCTTTCTAGACTGCAAAATCAAGGTGAGGTTGTTCCGGTTGAAGATTCTTTACTAGATGAAAATTTATTTGTAATTTCAATAGTGAATCCTTGGTATGCTGACTTGGCCAATTATTTATCCACAGGAAGAACACCTCCATATTTTATTCCAAAGGAAAAGAAGAGTCTAATCAAACAAAGTGCTCGATACTCATGGGTTAATGGAGATTTATTTTACACTGGTTATGATATGATTATTAGACGATGTGTAAGAAATGATGAAATAATTGATATTTTAAAATCTTGCCATGATGAACCGTGTGGTGGGAATTTTGCAGCTAAACGAATAACATTCAAGATTCTTAGTCTTGGATACTATTGGCCATCTATTTTTAAGGATTCCAAGAAGTACGTGAAGAGTTGTGATAGCTGTCAAAGAATGGGTAGGCCAACAGCTACAGATGAGATGCCACTTTAGCCTCAAGTACACCTAGAGCCATTTGAAAAATGGGCTCTATATTTCATAGGACACATCAATACAACTTCCAAAGGTAAGAAGTACATCCTAGTATGTACTGTTTACGTGATAAAATGGGCTGAAGCCAAAGCACTAGTCCAGGAAACTGAACAAACAGTGGTAAACTTCATTTTTGAAGAAATTTTTGTAAGGTATGGAGTACCAAGGGAGATAGTGACAGATCAAGGTACTCAGTTTACTTCAAAGTTAGTTAAAGACATCACAAAAAAATATCAAATCAAGCACATAAGAAGTACACCTTACCATCCATAGGCCAATGGCCAGGTGGAATCCACAAATAAAACATTGGAAAGAATTATCACTAAGACTGTAGCAATGAACATAAATAATTGGGAGGAGAAGCTTAAAGATGCACTCTGGGCTTATAGAATCATGTGGAAGAATACTACAGGATTTACACCATATCAGTTGGTGTATGGAAAAGAGGTAATGCTTTCTATTGAGTTTCAAATACATACTTTTAAGATCGTTGCAGATTTAGGACTTGATCTTAATGAAGCACAACAAGAAAGAACTCAACAGTTGAACTAGTTGGATGAAATGAGGCAGCAAGTAGAGGAGACAACACTCCTAATGAAAAAACAAAGGAAGCAGTGGCATGATGCACATATAAAAAAGAAACAACTCAAAGAAGGAGACTGGGCTTTACTCTTTGACTCTAAATTCAGAGATCATAAATCCAAATTTACCACACATTGGATGGGCCCATATGAAATAGCTCAAGTTTATGACAATGGGTTAGTCAAGCTTATTACCATTGATGGAGAAGGTCACCCCTTTCTTGGCATTGGCCATAGGTTGAAACTCTAACATAAGCCCATCACCAAAGAGGATTTTCTTCAAACTGTATCTCAACAAAGGGAGGTTAAGATATTGCAGCCTTCAGCTCTAGTATCTCTACCTTAGTTCATTTCATTTCAATTTAAAATATATTATATATATATATATATATATATATATATATATATATATATATATATATATATATATATATATTATATATATATAAATAAATAAATAAATAAAAATAAAAATAAAAATAAAAATAAAAATAAAATAAAAATTAATAATAATGGTTTAGATGTGAAAACCAGACTCTGGCACACTCTAACCCAGAATTCTTACTTGAAAACCAATTCTTTGGCTGGTAAGAATTCCTTTTCTTTTTGTTTACTGTCTGCTTCATCGATTCAATAATGACTTGAGGACAAGTCAAAGCTTTGGTGGGGGAGAAGCATCAGCATTTTTGTTTTTCTTATCTCATCTCCTCATTGTAAATTCTCAAAGAGTTTGTTTCAGCACTTCAGTGTTTCAATAAAGAAGTTGTTTTTGTCTTTGTTCTAATCAGAGGGACCTGTTTAAGCACTATGCAGTGGGACCTGTTCAGACGACTATGTTACCAGCACGAACATTAAAAGGACCTGTTCAACAAACATCAAAGGGACCTGTTAGAGACTACTATCTCAAGCTAGCTAGTTCAGAAAAGCTTCAACAAAGTTTCAATAGAGATTCAAAGGTTGCTTGTCACCGAGGCTCCATCAAACACCAAAGATCAAGGAAGTTGCACACATATAGTTCTTTTCCCGATTTCAAAGAAGCTGCACAAACATTCTCCAGATCTCAGAGGACCTGTTGTATCCAAATTCATCTCAGAGGGACCTGTTATGGACAACAAAGATTAGTTATATCTGAACAAGAAAGACCAGTCCTACCTATGCATGCCAACTCAACTCTTGATCAACCAATAAAAGTGTAATGTATTGTTGTAATTTTTATTTTTAACATTTAAATTCTTAGATTATTTTAGTGTTAAATGTGATGACTATGACTGCTTATGATCAATTTCAAAAACAGCCATATATCCATAACCCTTGTCATTTTCTTAATTCCTATCATTTCCCAACACTCTAGCCTATCCCCATACTCCTACGATTTTTAAATCCTCTATTATACCACCCTCCCAGCCTTGTTATTAACTCCTCATCGGCCATCAAACCTTACTATCGGTCCAACATCTCCCTATTCGGCCAAGTACTAATGAGCAAGGGACAGGTGGTGAACTATTGGAAAGCCAAATGTTACACAATTTCATTCACTGTTTTTGAATCGGCCAAGTTATACCATGATCGTTCGACCAAGTCGACTCATGCAAACAACTATTCGTTATTATACTCCAACACTCCATACATGCTTACAGTGTTCTCATGATGGTACTCATACAACCCAGTACAACTACTCCTCTGTCATTGAAATATGAATACACTCTGTTATTATTATAGTAAATTGGGTCAAGTCTGTTGTTAAAATTCCATTTCATTCTCAGTTGTAAAAAGGGCGTTCCATACTAGCAATTCAAGTGCTGTGATTTCAAAAACAAAGGCCGAGAACAACAAGTGCTACGAAAGGAAAGCACAGTAATTGGGCTCACAAGTTTCCACCTTCGCCATAATTCAAGGACAGTCGTCCGGTCGCTGCCTACGCCATTGAAGAAGTTGATCTCGAAGAACAGAGGGCGCTACCAAGTCGGTTGTGTGGAGCGAAAAGCGAAGGTAACAAACCAAAAGACGCTTGTTAAATTATTAAGCATAAACGAAGAGGGTTAGAGCAGGAGTTTCTCTGTCAAAATGAATAATAGAGTAGAGCCAAACACATTTGATATTTCTCAGTACCATGATGACTGTATTGCAATTTTAAGAGAAAAACAATGGCTACCCTTCTTGGAGAAGTTTAATGGGAGAAATGAGGAAGTAACTAAACAGTTTTCCTTTACATTTAATGGAGAGAAAGCATTGATAGGAAACTTATCATTTATGATTTCAGAAGACACCATAGCACAATCCTTGGGATCAGCCCAGAAGGAGAAAAATACTTCAAAACAAAACAATTCAATGAAAAATCATGGACCCAATTCATGTCCAGGTCAAGGGTTTCATCTGTTAACTGGAAGAAGGGTGTCCCTAGGAGCTGGCTGGTGCATCCATGGGACGAAATGGTGTATATCATTCAGAAATTTGTTACCTGTAAGGGTCGTTACAACATAGTCTATTTATACCACATCAAACTCCTGTTACATTTAAAAGGGCAGTGTACCATTAGTCTACCATATTTCCTCTTGCAGAGCTTGACCAAGATGTCAAAAACTATCCAAAAGAAAAAAGGTAATGAGGACAAAAGCTTGTATCATTTCGGGTTAATTAAAATTCTCATTGAATTTGACGTGCAAAAAAGGGGAAAGACATGGAAGGAATTTCTGGTTGCCAATCAAATCAAATATGGAGAGGATGAACAAGAACAACAAGAGCACTCAGGATTTATGCTTGACATTGATGAAGATATCCCTGTGCGCAAGTCAAGAAATGTCCCTCCACCTAGCATTAGTGTGAGGACGAGAAAGATGAGGCAAGAGGCTGCCCAGAAAATGGAGCAAGATAAAATTTTCAGTACATATACAAGAAGATCCAAGAGAGCACAAAAGACCCAGCCACAAGAAGATCAACCAGAATCAAATGCACATGCACCGATCGACATCGAGAGCAGTGCTCACTCACAGCCTAGACCAGAAGCCGAAATGGAGGTTGAGAGCAACAATAGGAAAGGAAAAGAGTCACCATCTACAATCAATAAACAAAGGAGGTTGGAAAAACAAATTGAAAAGTTAAAAGAAGAACTGATGGAGGCCAACATGATGGAGAAATTCATCAAGAGGGAGAACGAGATGTTGAGAACTTAGAGTAAGAAAACCCAATAGAAGAATGAGAAGCTTAAGGAGCAAATCAAAGATTTCAAGGTCGAACAAACTGACATTTGCAAGTGGGCAACCAAATGGTATACTCAAAAGAAAGCCCTCAAGGAGAAATACAAGAATTTGAAACATGAGCTCCACATTCAGAAGGATACCCAAGCTCAAAACAACATAGATGCATTGTTAAAAGCAGCAGAGGTACAGGCAGGAACAGAGTATAGAGGCAGCACATCAGGATTAGCATGAGGACGTGCTAAGTCATTGAGCTTGGGGGAGATGTTGGTACCATTCCATTACCATCTTTTTCTTCTAGAAACACCATCATTTGTCTATCTTTTTCCTCCATAGACCCCTTATATCCATCGAAATTGATTAATTAATAGCATTATAGTTGTTAGTTTACATTGAAGTTAATTTATGAATTTTCATGTTAGAAATTAGGAATTTTCAACAAAAAGATTACAGGAAGTCATAACATCCTATAAATGGTTTATCATTTAACACATGGCATGACAACAAGCCAAAGCAATGGATAGGAACGAGACCTGAAATGTACATGCATGGTGAAAAATCGATTCTACAGCAAATCAAAAGCTCCTGGTTATGCGGTCAACGCTGGTCAAACCCCAGCCTTTTGGTTACAAAGGCAACAAAAAGCCATGGTTTCCCAAACCAGTTTCGTTCCATTTTTTTGGAAATCAGTTTAGATTAGAAATGACCAAAATTCACTCTATTGTAAAAGCAGAAACATCTGCTTAATGAATGTACATTAGATTCAGATAGGGACAAGCAGATAAAGACTGCGTATTATTTTGTTTTCAAGAACAGTTACGATTATTATCTCTGTGTATTGTTTGAGAACATAACTCTTGTATGTGATTGCAATTCTCAGCACCTAAATATAGTTACGGTTTTACTCCAATAGTGTTTATGCGTTAATAATCTCATTGCTTGAGTTTACTTCAGTGTGCCATTGAAGCGTGGACGGGCCTTGCATGGATTGGTATACTGTTAATTTCATTTACATAGCATTTTTTGAATTTGAATAGAATGCATAGTGTTTAGTGTTATTTCCATGTTTATGATTTTTTCGATTTAATTAGAAATTCTTACAAATGGTATTTATGGTGATAGCTTGAAGATTTTATCGTTAGATCATTGAACCATATCTTGTAAGAGATTTGATCCATCGTTAGATTTTTAAAGCATCTCCATAGACTCTATTTTCATGCATTTAAAATTCAGTGTGCTTTTGATTTTTCATGAATGCTTAAGTGTTAACCAAACAGAGATTTTGTGCATAGCATCCTTGTAAGAGGATTAAAATCTCAGTCTAGCAATACGTTGTATCCTTAGGACAGTTAGATAAGTTAGGTGATCTGAGTGTTAAGGTGAGAGAAAACATATTTTAACCTCCTGTAAAGGAGTGTTGTAGCCTATCACAACAAACACTTAGTTAGAAATCCTTTATGTCTATAGACTTTAGACACATGCCTCAAAGTTTACTTACCTTGGTTGATAATAAATCTAGTCTAATCTAGCACCCTAGATTGGCCACTACACCCATTTACAAGAAGCGAACATTAAACCAAGACTTTTTTTTTTATAGTAACCCTCAACACCCAAATTCCATTGAAACGAAGGAGTTCCACCAACCTAGAGAATAACACATGATGACAACTAGTTAACCAGAGAATGAACCCTATTGGAAGCACACTTTAATCATAGGCTAATGAGTTTAGGGGTACTTATGTTAGAGAAAAAGAAAAAAAAGAACAAGGTAAGAACACAGACCTAGAATGTAGAATGGGTAAGGTCTGGTAATCAATTAATCATTGAAGCAAATAAATTGAGAATTAGTAACAAGGTTACCCACTGGAAAATATGGAGAGGTGGAGTGAATGCCTAGATCCATCTTCTGGAACGCCCTAAGCAAGAAAAAGAGATGGTCGTCATAAAACCCTTGCACTGGGAGAACATTTCCTTAACAAAATTACATACATAAAAGATGCAAATTATTACCTGGAGACATCTGACACAAACATTATGACCCATTTGAGAAAACCCATGAAGGGACCACATAAGTGAGGTGTTCCAAACCTTCATCCCTGATATTTCATGGAAATCGTGAAAATAGTATCCCTATATATAAATAAACCAAAAGGGTGAATAAAAAATGTAAACCACTAGTATAAGATTTAAAAGGTTTCAATGCATGGAAGAGAAAAAAAAATGTTACTTGTAATAGCTCGCCATGCCAACCTTATGTCACTATGGAATAAAACCTTCCTAGGAATTATCACCTTGCTAGGTAACAACAATTGGAAGAGTCGTAACCTGGAAACAATAGTATATGGGTTTCATAGACAACCCCATGAACAACATAGATATGTGTACTTAAAACTAATAACCAGAGAGGGAGTTCCTATGAATGACAAGGCATGCCAGAGGGGGTTTGTATCTGCACCCATAAGGCATTACATGGCAAGCAAGAAACGAGTACCAACTTGGCTCCCTCAGAAACCAATCAAAGATGCTCTACTAGCCTCCAACCTAGAATGCGACTAAAATAGTGTTCGAATGCAAGTAAGGATTATGGTAGAAGAATTTTAGGGTTGCAAAGGTTGATCCCACCATTCATCTCCTCAGAAATCATCGCCATTGTTGAACACAAAATGAAACTCATTTGAAGATGTCACATGTACACCCTCATCCCATCACATGAAGGTAGTGAGGTGGCAGAGTAGGAGTGGGGTGTATAACACCTTCAAGTTGAAAGGGTAAACACAAAGTAAATGGTGTTAAGATTTACACTATGTAAGGAATAATTACTCATAATATAACCACTATTACTTTAAAGCTCTCTCCTTAGACATTTAATTCATATGGCTTAGGCCTCGGTAAATAGAATTTATGGTAGGGGTCCAAAATAAATCGACTTTCATAACGTAAATGGGTATTAAGTTGTGTTTAGATGCCAAAAGAAAAGTAACACTTGCATAACCTGGTGCATAGGATTGGTATACCCTATTACACACATGGAACATATATATCAAGCATAGGGAGCTTTTAAAGAAGAAAAAATAGGTGAGAAAATGTATGTTATGATGATAATGGAAAATTGTTGTGAAGCTGAGTTAATTGGGTATAACCATTATTATTTAAGTGAGTAGGTTTAACAATTATTGTATTTGAAATGAATGGGAGATATGACAAATGGTATCAGAGCCCATGTTCTCCATTGGACCTTAATGAACCAACACAAAGGAAATAAAAAGAAGTATACGAAACTAACAACTGATTTTTTTGTCTAAACAATAGGATAATTAAGCTAAGGACATATTCAACAAGATGGTTGAATAAACACTTGTCGTTCCAGCAAGGGATGGTATATATGTGGAACTGGGGGAGGGAGCTACCCCAAGCACTAACTCACTTATGGAATTCATACAAAAGTTGCAACAAGAGTTGGCACATTTAAGAGACAGTAAGGAATGTCTTATACATGCCAATGAGGAGCAAGAAAGGATGATCAGAACATTGATGGAGAAATCAAGCCAAAAAATGGTAGAACTAGAGGTATTGAAGAAATAAGGGGCAGAACCTAGAAAATGTGGCACTGAAGGGGAGTAAGACAAAAATTATTCCTAAAAATATAGGTGAAACCAGCAGACATAAATTTAAGGATAATTCCAGAAGATTAAGCCCCCTAGTTTTGACGGGAGAAGGAGGAGGATGCGGAAGCTTGGTTCTTTAATATGACCAAGTATTTTCAGGTTTATGATTATGAACGAAATACGAAAGATAGATTAGTTATTTGCCAATTACAAGGAAAATTTGCCATATGGAGGGAAGAGGTGAAGAGTGTACATTTGCTGGAGGAAACAAAAATATTATGGGATGAATTTCATAAAAACTTTAAGAATAACTACTTAAGTGAACAATATTATGATGACGGCCCCAAACATGAGTTGAGATTTGTACAACTCACCATGGATGTGTTTGTCGCAAAATTTACAAACTTACTACGATATGTCACATATCTTAAGGAGGAAAAAGCTAAAGTGTAGTGGTTCGCATGCTACTTAACTATAGTTTACAATAAACAAATCGAATTCGATAACCCAAAAGGAATGGATGAGGTTGTGAAGAAAGCATGGTTATGCTACCAACAATTTAATATTATTGGGGAAGGTTCCAAGATTTGGCACAATAAGGATAGAATGAAGACAAAAATGGAAGGTAGATGATAGAAACCACGATATCTTAAGAATTTTCATAGGGATCATCAACGAAAAGGTTTGATAAGGTGAATGCAAATAAACAACCATATTCCTAGGCGGGGTAAAAAAATCATAGACTTGAATGCTAAAAGAAGTAATGGAAACAAGGAAAAAGGATCACTAAAATGTTGTGGTTCTGGAGAACGTCATTTACTGAGAGATTTCCCAAACAAACCTAGGTCTATGAAAAATATATAGTTTATCCATGAAGCTACTACAGTGAATGTCCTGGCTAGGAGAATTCCAAGAATAAGCGTAATGTTGGAGGATAGACAAGAGGAACATCAATCCACAATGATTGAGCTAGAAGGTACTCTAGCCAACCCAGATATCTTTGTTTTAATTGATCTCGGGGCTAGTCTAATCTATGTGGTATTGCAAATCATGGAGAAATGTAAAGTGAAAACTGAAAAATATAAAACAACCTGGCCGGTGCAATTGGCAACAGATACCAAGAGAAGAGTCACTAGCCAAGTGAAACATTGTCAACTAAATTTAAATGGTTACTTAACAATAATAGATTTATATGTATGTCCCCTTGGGTCTTATAATATAATAATTGGAATGGATTGGATAGAGCATCAAGAAGCACTTATAAACTACCTATCCAAAACCGTGACCTGTGTAAACCCACAAGGACAAAATCAAACCATTGAGGGTGTGCCAAAAATAATATCATCCAGGAACATTACATCCCTGCAAATGAAGAAGAGTGCTCAGAAAGAATGTCAAATATTCATGGTTCATGAAGAAGAAAGTGAACAAAAAAGCGAATAGCTAAAATTGAATACTATCCCAATCATTAATGAATTCCTAGATGTCTTTCCAGAGGAGATTATGAGTTTACCACCACATAGAGATATAGAATTTTCCATAGACTTGCTACTTAGTGCAGCCCCAATGTCTAGAGCACCATATAAGATGAGTCCACTAGAGTTATTGGAGCTTAAGATGCAGCTACAAGAGTTGTTAGATAAAGGATATATTAGGCATAGTGGGTCACCATGGGGAGCACCTATACTTTTCATTAAGAATAAAGATGGCACATTTAGAATGTGCATTGCTTATCACCAGCTAAACAAGCTAACTATAAAAAATAGGTATCCCCTCCCTTGCATAGATGATTTATTTGATCAAGTAAGGGGAGTCACCATCTTTCCCAAAATCGAGCTAAGAACATGATATCATCTATTGAGAATTAAAAATGAGGATATCTATAAAACAACATTTAGGACCCGATACAGGAACTACGAGTTTGTAGTGTTACCGTTTGGCGTTATGAATCCCCCGACAACTTTCATGTGTTTAATAAATAACGTACTTAGTAAATAAATAGACAAATTCGTACTAGTATTTATTGATGATATTATGGTATATTGCAAAAATGAAGAGGAACATAAGGAACACGAAAGGATGGTGTTTCAAAACTTAAGGGAAAACAAATTATATACCATGTTTAGTAAGTGTGAGTTCTATAAAACCATAATACAATATCTAGGGCATCCCATCTCGAAGGAAGGGTTAGTAGTTGATCCAGATATGGTGGAGGCCATGAGTAACTGGTCTATAGCCAAAGATGTAGCTGTTGTCTAGTCATTTTTGGGACTTGCGGGATATTGCCACAGGTTTATTGATGGATTTTTGAAGATATAATACCATATTAACTCGCTATAGAAAAAAAGGGTAAATTTTGAGTGGACTACTGAATGCTGGAAATTTTGTGATAAACTAATGTATTTACTCACCACATATCTTATTTTAAAGATCACAAATCTAAGAAAGGAATGCACAGTATGTATGGATGCATGTATGGATGGATTGGGAGGATTTTTGTTACATGATAATTTTGTAATAGCATATGAATCAAGGAAGTGGAAGGACCATGAAAGGAATTATGTTGTATACGATATGGAATTAACTGTTACTATTCGTGCCTTGAAAATGTGGAGGCATTATTTGTTAGGCTAGAAATTCACTTTAATAACATATCATTATAGCTTAAAGTATTTATTTGTTAGTCATACGTTAATGCAAGATAGGCTAGGTGGATTTCAATTCTCATGAGTTCGATATTAAACACATAAAAAGAGAAATAAAACAAAATAGATGATGATTTAAGAAGGGATGCTTGCAATTCAATGGAGCTAATTTTTAGTAGAATTAAAAGAGACTTCCTGGAGAAAATCAAAATTTCTATGAATAAGGATCTAAAATACTTGGATATGAAACAAAAATTGTAGCAAGTTCTTGTATCGGGGTATGCAAAAAATGTTGAAAAATCGCTGACTTACAAAGGTAAATTATATGTACCCAATGTATTGGAGTTGGAGGAGATGATACTTGATGAGCATCATAAGAACCAATTTCAAGGACATCCAATATACCAGAAGATTATCACGACAATGAGAAAAAATCTCTTTTGGCCAAGTATGAAAAAGGTGGTCATGAAATATTTATCAAAATGTATATGGTGTCAACAAGTTAAGGTTGAACATAAACACCTTGTTGGGTTGCTGCATCCACTACCTATTACTGAATGGAAGTGGGACCTAATATACTTAGATTTTATCTTAGGATTACCATGAATAAAAAGACATCATGAATCCATTATTGTAGTAGTGGACACACTAGGTAAAGCAACCCGTTTCCTACCAATACAATCTACTTATGGCAGAGCACACATTTCTAATATATTTATGAAGGAAATTTTTTCGACAGCATGAAGTGCCTAAAATGATAGTATCCAACTAAGATGCCAAATTCACCTCAACCTTTTCGAAGGAATTATTTTGGAACATGGGTACTCAGTTAAATTTCAGCTCGTCATACCATCCTCACACAGATGGATAGACTAAAAGGGTCAACCAAATTTTGGAAGATATTCTCATAATACATTTGTGGATATACCTACCAAGTGGGAAGACTTCCTACATTCAAATCTCTATTAAAATGAGCCCCTTCGAGGCCTTGAATGGTGGGAAATGCCATACACCCTCAACTGGAGTCAACCAGAGGACAGATTGATTTTGGGGCTAGAATCATTGCAGGAAATGGAATGGACTATGCAGGGAATTCAACATAATCTTAAAGTTGTGTAAGACTGACAAAAGAGTTATATAGACCAAAAAAGGACATACAAGGAATTTAAATTTAGGGATCATGTTTATCTAAGGGTGAAACCTAGGAAAATCACTTTGCATACAGTTACTTGTTCAAAATTAGCACCAGGGTTTTGTGGACCATTTGAAATTTTGGGTGCAGCTAGACCTGTAGCTTACCCATTATCTTTTCCCAGCCACATTAAACTTCATAATGTCTTTCATGTATATTTACTAAAATAATATGTACATGATAGTAATAATATTACTGATTGGAAGATGATACAAGTGGAAGCTAAAGGTGACTTCCTGGCATAACCACTATGTATTATAGATAAGAAAGAGATATGGATCCGGAATTGAGTCGTCACTCAGGTTTGTTAGCACCCTACGTTGTACCTTTTTTCTCACATATTTTTCTATTGTTCCACCCTTTTTCAATCCGTATTTAAAGTCCATGTTATTACTTTAATCCATTGTCCAAAGGTATATAGCATTTATTCTCATTACTATATGTTTAATTTGTTTTACATATAATTTTACATTACCTTCATAATTAATCATTGATCGGAAATATATAGTTGCTGAAACAGTCTGAAGACTGCAGATTTATCATTGCGGTCTACGTTGCAGAAACAATTAGAACAGTGCACAAATCCCATTGCTGAAACAACCTGTGATTTACATTTTAGATTCGGTAGCAACAAGAGGAGATCATCGAAGGAGCTGTTACACTGGCCGCAACAACTACATTCCAAAGTTGGCATTGTCACAACCATTGTAATAGCATTTTGTTAATGGAAGAACCGATTATCCAATTTTAGCATATCGGGTTAAGAATAGGATTTATAATGTAATCAAATGTATAATAGATGTCTCCTCTTTAAAAAGAGGAGACATCAGCATTAGGGGGACGACGGACAGACTATGGGAAGGTCCTGCTGAAAGTAAAGCAACTTGAATCTATTGTAATATGATTCATTGACAGATGAATAAAATATTTTTCTGAGCATTCCTTCTTAGTTCCTTTTTCTGGGTAATCTTGTGAGAAGGAAAGGGCCCACCTTCATCACAAGATTCACCCATTAATTCTTGTAGTGTGTTGAGTGTTATTTTTCATTCATACCCTGTTAAACTGTATTTTCTGAAATTACTTATGCATTATTGGAACTTTGTATTTATTGTTGAACTTTGTTTCCATTTGATTATTGCATTGTTTTCATAAATTCATTCATAGCTAATGAGTGATTATTTTAATTGGTAATCAGGTTTACAGAGTGAGTTTGTAAAGCATGGTAATTAGAAATAGGCGTTGAAGGTTCCTACATGGGGAATAGGGTCTTGTCCTCTGTTATAACACAACTAGTCTTTTCCTCTGCAAATTGATTTCTTTTCTTGGATTGTTCTTTTTAATGTAATCTAGGATTCTTTGATAACTTTCTGCATTAGAGAGATTGTTCTTGTTGTAACTCAGAGTAAAGCTTCAATTTGTTAAAGCAAGGTGTGATTAGTGCAATTGTTACTACAACTTTTCATTGCTTTTGGGAGTGAGCATATACAGTGTGTGATTTCCTTTGAAACAAACAGACTTCCCTCAGTTGAAAATTCATGTAGCACTTGGTTGTTTAAATTAATAAGCAAATAAAGTGACCAACATTTTGGCGCCGTTGTCGGGGAAGGAAATTGTAGATTTCAAAAGCATTAATGTTTTTATTTCAGATGTGCACAATGCATGAGAGGACACAAGAAAACTAACCCCGTAGGTGCCAAGGGCAAAGGAAGAGGGGGAAGAAAGACCTTTATTGACGAGATTATATCAAAAGTTGAAACTTCTCAGAGGCTAAGCTCTCGGAAGCCAAAGTCTCAACATTCCCTTCAAACAAGCTACGAAACGGAGGAAGTTGTGGGCCTTGAAAAGGTTGAGGAGATAGTAGAAGACATTGAGGAACCAGCAAAAGACATTGAGGAACCAGTAGAAGACATTGAGGAACTAGTCAAAGACATTGAGCAGCCAATAGAAAACATTGAAGATAGAGCAAGTGCAACAGGAGAAAAGCCAATGGAAGGGAACAATGAATGATTCTTTGGTGGAGAAGGAAAAGATGAGAATTCTCTCTCTATCTTGGGATTTCCTATTGGTGATCTTCCCAGAGGAGTAACTCCCATGAAGAATATCCCACTTTTGGCCTTACCTAACTTCCATGGTTTATCTTCTGAAGATCCTCATGAGTTTCTTTTTGAGTTTGATATATTATGTAGAAGCTAAGATTACGTTACTAATGCTCAAAAACTGAAGCTATTTCCAACAACCCTAAAAGGAAATGCACTAAGATGGTTCATGAGTCTGGGAGGCCATGTAATCACAACATGGGAAAAGATGAAACATAATTTTTTGCTCAAATATCAAGACTACTGCTGGATGAGAGAAAAAAAAGAGGAACTATTTAATATGGTACAAAAGGAGGACAAAAATCTGGAGGACTTCGTGGAAAGGCTATAATATAATCTGTAGAGATCCAATCATCCTGATGTAAATAAAGATATTCTTAAAAAAATATTATTGAAAGGGGTGAGGGATGATTGTCTAGACATGCTAAATATGCTTGGTAAAGGGGACATATCTAAAGAATCATATGATGAAATTGTTAACCTCTGTAAAATATGTTCAAGAAGAGCTGCAAAGAATAGATCAAACAACAGGGATAATACATATTCAAGAGTTCAAAAATCATCCAGTGGAGGAGAAACAATAACTGAAATAGGTAATTTACTTGAGGAATTTAAAACTAAAATGTTAAGTTCTTTTGCTTCATAGATTGACACCTTGCAGGTTAAGAAGAAACAAGCAGAAGCAGAAGCTGCTTTGGCTATCTTTTGTCCCAAATGCTGAGATAAACATACACTAAGGGAATGCCCATTGGACAAAGTGCCAATTTGCACCCTTTGTGAGAAGGATCATGAAACATAACAATGCCCTTCTTTACCAGGTATAAAAGTAGCATTGCAACCAACAAAGGAAGAAGTTGAAGCAATATATTTGTTGACACAAAGAAGGCAATGGCAACCATGAGGACAAGGTATGAACTCTAATATGCCATTTATGTCTTCTAATCGTTGGAAAAATTATCCTCCTTTTAATCAAGCAAATTACCCACCTTTTAACCAAATGCAATACCCGCCCTTCAATCAAATGAATTACCCACCCATGCAACAAACAAACCCTCCCTTTGTAGACCTAGCAATGTGGATTCCTTGGCCTCCACAACAACAATCTTACTTTAACCAATGGAATCCAAACTGGAGGGGTCAACAAATCCTGTTTCCAAATCAATTCCATCAGTTTCAGCAATCACCCCCTCTACCAGCAGGTGCCCCAACAAATAATCAAATGATGAGACCCCAGCTACATGTACAACCAAACCCTAACCCCAATAATAAAGTTGTGCAAGTTATTGATATACAAAACCAGCCTATACTTCCTATTTTCCCTGCGCAATGTAATGATATTCATTTACGATCTAGGAAAATAGTCGAACCCATTATTGATGATGTTACCTCCTCTGATTCTGATAAAGAAGAGATAGAGAAAAATGACTCACGTAAGGAGGTACATCCATCCTCTAATAAGGGTGCTAAAACATCAGAACCACCATTCCCTAAGAATTTAGCTTTGACTAAAACGCCTGAGCTGTCTGCTTTCAATCTTTTAGGGGAATTACAAAATCTTTATGTTAAAATTCCACTTTTACAAGCACTAAGAGATGTACCAATTTATGCCAGAACTGTGAGAGATATTTATGTTACGAAACCTGGTAGGAAAGCTAAATATCCCCTTACAGTTCATGTTATGGGTGATCTATCTGCCTTAATGACCAGTAAAGCCCCTCCTGCTAAATATGGTGATCCTGGCCATCCTAATATTATAGTACAAATTGGAAAAGAAATCATTCCACGAGTTCTGGTGGATTTAGGTGTTGCTATAAATATTATGACTCTTGAAACCTCATAACTGTTACAGCTAAAGAATGTAATCAAAAGGACCCCAACCATCCTAGAGTTAGTTGACCATTCTACAATCAAACCAGAAGGAGTCATTGAGGATCTAAGCATCTCAGTTGAATCCTGGAATTACCAACCTGACTTTGTGGTATTACAGACTAAAGCAAAGTTGGGGGGACATCCTCTAATTCTGGGAAGTCCCTAGTTTGCCACAATCGATGCCTTTATTAGCTATAGATCTAGTTCAACGAAAATTTCTAATGGATATGAAACCAAGCAGCTTACTCTCTACCCTCACGCCATGCCTATAATTATTCTATATGGTTGGACTATGATGATAATACTACTCAACCTATTTTGACTATCAGACAAGATCTAAGCCTTAAAGATACCACTGAGGATGAAGTAATTAATAATTTTATTTGTGAACCCTCCTCGGTGACTTCTGAAACACATAATCAGTTGGCTACAATTTTGAAATCTGATACCCAGGAAAATCTTAAATCTGAAGATCTACGTCAAACATCTACTACCATCTCCTCTAAAAGCATAACAGTAGAAATTGAACCTGGCAAAACATTGAACATAAACCCCAACTTGACAGATGTTGAAACACAACAGCTAATGAAGTTACTTCTTGAAAATAAGGAAGCATTTGCATGGGACTATACAGATATGAAAGGAATCTCTCATGAATTATGTACTCATGGCATCTATATCAAGGAGGGGTGTCGACCAATCTGTCAACCCCAGCGACGAATGAATCCTAATTTAAGGGAAATCGTTAAAGAGGAACTTCAAAAATTTCTTAATGCAAGGTTTATATATCCCATATCTAACAGTGAATGGGTTTCTCCATTGGTAATAGTCCCTAAGAAAAAAAACAAATGGAGAGTGTGTGTAGATTATAGAGCCTTAAATAAAGCCACTCAAAAGGATCACTTTCCCTTGCCATTCATTGATCAGGTGTTAGATAATTTGTCAGGGAAGAAATTCTTCTCCTTTTTAGATGGTTTTAGTGGGTATAATCAAATCAAAATTGCGCCCCAAGACCAAGATAAGACCACTTTTACTAGTCCCTGGGGAACTTTTTCCTATAGAGTTCTTCCAGTTGGACTATGTAATGCATCAACAACCTTCCAAAGAGTAGTTATAGGTATCTTCTCTGATATGCTTAATGACTCTATGGAGATATTTATGGATGACTTTACCCCTTATGGTGTGTCTTTTGAAGATGCATTACAAAACCTTGAGAAAGTACTTAAACATTGTGTACAAACTCACCTTTCCTTAAGTACTGAGAAATGTCATATGATGATGAATGAAGGAATTGTACTTGGGCACTTTATTTCATTTCAAGGAATTCAGGTAGATCCATCCAAAATATAGGTAATTTAGAACCTTCCTATTCCTAGAACACAAGCTGATGTGAGAAGCTTTTTAGGACATGCAAGATACTACAAAAGATTTATCAAAAAAAATTCCAAAATAATTTCTCCTTTGTTTGTGTTACTTATCAAAAATGCTGAAATCAAGTGGACCGATCTTTGTCAGAAAGCATTTGAGGAACTCAAGCATCAGTTATCTACAACTCCCATTTTAAGGGGACCTAATTGGGCACTTCCCTTCCATATATCCTCTCATGCTTCGAATACTACAATTGGAGCTATCTTGGGACAAGAGGAAAACAATCTTCCTTATGCTATCTATTTCATTAGTAAGAATATGACTCCTACTAAGCTTAATTACATAGTTACTGAAAAGGAATTTTTAGCAGTCATTTATGCTATTAATAAATTTCAACATTACATTACTCGTTACTCTACTTTTGTCCATACTGACCACTTAGCTATTAAGTATTTAATGAACAAATCTATCACAAATGCTTGAGTCACCAGGTGGTTATTATTACTACAAGAATTTGATATTACAATTGTAGATCGACTAGGTAAAGAAAATGTAGTTGTTGATTTCCTTTCTCAGTTAAAAGCTAATGATAATACTCTAGTAGATGATTCCTTTCCTGATGAATATTTATTTGCAGTATTAGCTCACTTACCTTGCTATGCAGACATTGCCAATTATCTGGTTGCAGGGAAGTTACCATCACACCTATCACATCAAGAGAAGAGAAAGATTATTCAAAAAAGTGCTCGGTATAGTTGGATAAGTGAGTGTCTTTTCTACACAAGACTTGATCATGGAATCTGAAGATGCATTAGAGAAGATGAGGTTTATGATATATAAAAGCTTGTCATGATGGCCCTTGTGGAGGGTATTTTGTTGATAAGAGAACGACACATAAAATTCTTAGGATGGGTTATTATTGGCCCTCACTCTTTAAGGATGCAAAGAAATATGTTCGGGCCTGTGATAGCTGTCAGAGAATGGGTCAACCTAATCATAGAGATGAAATGTCATTGAATCCCCAGGTAATACTTGAACCATTTGAAAGATGGGCCTTAGACTTTGTAGGGCCCATTAATCCTCCATCCAATCAAAGAGTTTACATATTGGTTTGTACAAATTATATGACTAAATGGGTGGAGGCTAAAGCACTCATTAGAGCTAATGAAGAAGATGTTTTAGCTTTCCTATTTGAAGAAATATTTGTTAGATTTGGAGTGCTTAGAGAGTTAATCACAGATGGAGGACCTCCTTTCAATTCTCATGGTTTTAAAACCACCCTTCAAAAATATCATATTCATCATAGAATGACTACACCATACCACCCCCAAGCCAATGGAAAGGTGGAGAGTACAAACAAAATTATAGAAGCCATTCTAACAAAAACAATGAAAGTAAACAAAAAGGATTGGTCTCAAAGGCTCCTTGAAGCACTATGGGCTTACAGAACTACTTGGAGAAATACTACAGGATTTTCTCCCTATGAATTGGTTTACGGTAAAAGTGTTTTTTTTCCTGTGGAATTTGAAATTAAAACCTCAAGAACTGCTTTAGCTGTTAACCTTAATTTGACTGATGCATAGATAGCCAGGTTGCAACAGCTTCAAGAATTGGTATGAAAAGAGATTAGATGCCATTCATCAAACAACTATGATCCAACAACAAAGAATAAGGTGGCATGATAAAACCATCAAGCATAAGTAGTTCCAAAAAGGTAATTGGGCTTTATTGTATGATTCTCGGTTTGAAACTTTTCAAGGGAAACTACATACAAGATGGCTGGGACCTTATGAAATAGATATTGTTTTTCCCAATGGAACAGTAAGGCTCCTAACAATTGATGATTCTAGAAAACCATTATTAGTAAATGGTCATCAGCTCCGTCTGTACCAGCGACCCATTTCCAAAGAGGATTTTAAGGCCACTTGCATGGCAGATTCACATTATCTCTTTTTGGGGGAGCCTTCTTCCCGTCATTGCATTTAATTTTTTTCTGCATTGTATTTTTAGCATTAGATTAGATTTCTTAACTAATAATCTCTATCAAGGGCTGGCATGTTACAATTGATTATTTTGCAGATTCCAGATTTAGGAAAGGCTTATTGGAAAGGACAATCCTACTACAAGCAGATCCAAGCTTCATCTTGTGAAGCACTGTTCATCTCATTTCAATCCATCCATAGTTCATTTCCCCATCCTCCAGTAACATTTCCATCATTTCCCCTCATTTCTTTTCCCCATGTTTCCCATCACTTTTCAGCAACATTTTTTCCTCTTTTTCTCATTGTTCAGCAACTTTTCCCGTATTTTTCCCATTTCTGGAACAATACTCTTCAGCAACATTTTCCCTATCTTTCTCATTGTTGAAACACCACCCTTTACCCATTTTCGTGTTGCTAAAACACTACCCTTTACCCATTTTCCCATTGCTGAAACACCATTTCTTCTCAAAAGACGTCACCACACAGCACTTTCCGTCATGAAAATCACTTCTTCCATTATTTTTATGCTAATTCTATCCTTTCACTACCTTCTCCTATGATTATAAAGACCTCTAATGTAATTTCCCCCATGTTTGAAAAGCTTCTTCCATGGCTATTGTTGATCTATTATGAACTAGCACTATATTTTTCAAAATATGAATTAAAGGTAAATATGAGGTATGTAAATATTATGGGTAAGTACTATTAAACCCTAGTTAAATGAGAATATTATTTTCATTATTACCACGATCCATGTACATTTAAAACCATTATTTCAGCTGCAATTGGGGGGAATACCAAGATTATATGCCATCATTTCACAGCAAGCCAATTACCGTCATTTTTCTTACCCACTATCCCGTCTTATCACCTCACCTCTATGTTGTTACTCCATGTTCTCATTTGCAAAAAATTACTTTGTCCAAAGTGCGGTAACTTGGTTTTTGACTGTACATTTTACCAAAGATAGTTAAATATGGGAGGACCTGCTATTCGACATGAGCCTAGCTCGATGGCTCTACTTGAATTACATCCAGAGGTATATCAGATTTTTTAGCAGGCAGGCTCGGTAGCATATTTTCAGAGGCTTCAGGGATTCGCTCCACAATAGGTCCTTGAATTTGCCTGTAATCTACAAGAGGATCATTCTACTATCCAGGGAGTTCGAATTCTGGTCTCAGAGGATGACATAGCATAGGTTTCAGGTCTGCCGGTCACTGGCACTTGATGGTTTAGTCACAAGCATATCATTTTGAATGCACAACAGGATTTTCTCCTGCCAAGAGAACAAGTCGAGCCTAAAGGCCGAGGTGTCCGACTTCACTCATTACTACCTTTGTGGCCGAAGGTTGTTGAATTCGTCAAGCATTACCTCACTTGTGAAGGTCGCTACTAGGTAGTCTATCAACATGATTTTGTCTTGTTAAATCATTTGAGACATGGTCGGTTCTTAAATATCCCTTATTAGTTACTTGGATGCCTAAAGAATATGTCACATTACTGCAGATAGGTGAAATTCCCACTCCTTTCCCTCACCCATCACCGTCTTTTTCAACAATTAATTCAGAGGGGTTTTTCTCAAAAAAACCCTCCTCTCAATAATCCACCCCTAGACCCTGAGCAAGCTGTTGAAATTACTCAAGAAGCTACTGAAATCCCTCAGCAAGTTGATGAAAATCCTCAAGAAATTCTTGAAAATCCCAACGAGCAGCATCCAAAGAGCATTCTTGATCCTCCAGAAATCCCACCAGTAGAATCAATTGATCCAATTGACCATCCCACCATATCAACTCCATCCCACAATTTATCGTAATCATCTAATCATACCATCCATATTCCTAGTGATGATTCTGAAGATAACCTGATGATTCTGAAGATAACCTCCCCATCTCTATGCTAAAAAGAAAAAGGCAAACTAAGACTGTTTTTGATGCAGGAGCATCAAGATCCTCTTCATTTCTAAATATGGAATAAAAAGGGGGTGTGATAATTTTGTTATTTTTAATAAAATAGGAAGTGAAGTTTATGTAAATATTCTTTCTAAATAAAAGGATATGAGAGAATAGTTTAGGAAAAAGAATTGGGATAGAACTTCTATGTTTTTTCAGGATAAGAGTGGGAAAAAGCTTCAAGCTTTAAATCTTTATGTAAAGAGAAAAAGCATGTTTTTTATAGGAGATAAGGAGAAGATCTATTTGTACATATCCATTATTATTTTAAGTAAAGGGGCAGAAAGCTCTCAAAGGGGGAGAGAGGAGCGATGTCAGAATTCTCATGAAAAAACTTTCTCTTGGTATTTTAATGAATGATTGGTTTTTCTGTTAAAATATATCATGCATTCAATAATTAATGGACTGTGTATTAAGTGAATGGTTATCTGTATATTTTCTGAAGCATCCTTATGTTATGCTTAAAAGAATTACCTCCATGCAAGCGCTGGAAGCAATGCCACAAATGTGTTGAGGGATTGAATTTATTGATGTTCTCGTTACATACATCATCGTTGGCTAGAATTAAAGCGCCATCGACCACATTCCAGATGCTCATTGGCTAGTGAAAGATGGGATAGCTGCGCTGGTTAAGTGGGCGATAGTTGTGAACCTTTATACATTTGCTATGCGTGATAATAAGATATATATAACTGTGTATCTAATTATCTTGGAAATAACATATAGGATAGGGTGAAGATTAGCATGTTCTCCAGTGATTGAAGCAACAGTGGGGTGAATTCTTGTTGTGACAGTTTCCTCTCAACGACTGGCTCGAAGGAGCATTCTGTTGGTTAGTGTATTCATAGCTTGTCCGCAGCAGAAATGTTTGTATTTTAGTGTTGATGGCCGGTTCGAACCATAGCCTGTCTACGATAGAGAGGTATATTACATTATTGATGGTGACTCGGTTGTGAACCAAAACTCTTAGCTTGCAGTTACACCTATTCATAAACAATTCTCTCCTTTCAGTTGTTTAATTTGAGTTTAACAGGTAGATTTCCAAGGCGTATCAGTGCAGGGCGTTGTTGTTGTATTGGAAAATATCTATGAATATATTGGTCCAGCGAAATTGCTCGCCTGAAAGATGAGTTAAATGGGTTTGAGTTTTGGAGTTTTCCTCCAAGAAACACGCATCCACAATTATTGGGTAACGGTTGAGGTTGGAATAATACTGATACATGCTCGTGGGCCTATAAGCATTGAGGGGCTTTTAATAACTAGATGGTTGTTGAGAGGTAATGGGAAAGCAGTAAATGGTAAGTAGAAAATGCACGAATCCTATTGTATTGATAGCATATGAGTAAATTGTACAATGAAAATAGCATAGTGCTGTAACTGTATGGATGGTGCGTGAAGGCACAGGTTCGAGACTGAATACAAGGACTCGATTCAAGGTGAGTTATAATGTGGGGGCAGAGGTACTTTAATGGATTTTGAATGTCGAAAGAACTTGATTATGGATTAGATTTCTAAATCCTATGAGTTTCTAATTGGAAAAGTTGAGATTGCCAGATTTAGCTTATTGGGGAAATGGAGGAAATTCATTCTTAAATGCATAGTGTATAAAGATCCTGGTTTATGCGGGTTGGCCTGCATCAGGTGGTATCAGAGCTAGAATGCTTAGCTGAAGATGTTTTTTTTTTTTTTTAGAACTGAAGTGTGATGAATGATTTTTAAATCTGATATGCAAACTACACAAGTGAACAGGATTGCAGAAGTGGAAAGAAGACAAGATCATGCAAGATCTTAAGAGATGAGATTATTTTTCTGATTTGAAATTTGTAAATGAAGTTTATGGTTGCAGAGAAGGTGGCCGTGAACCTGGCATTCATCTGAAGGCTGGATAGGGAGGACAATTGCAGTGTCTTGAAGAAGAAGAAGGTGAGTTGAAGAGATAGCCTAGAGAAAGCATAGGAGTGCTCAAGAGGTTCCAGAGGCAGTGAACCAATTACTTACCAAAAGACCAGATCCGGAGGGAAGGATTGGTGAGGTAAGTTGCAGCAAGAGAGATTGTTGTTGCAGAGGCTAGTACAACTCATGGTGAGTGAGAAACTCATGAGGAAGCAGTCTGCTAGAGGCAGAGGGAGTTTTTCTAGAGGAAGAAGAGGTTCAGAGAAATGCCACAGAGATGAGACGTCTATAGGAGTTCGAGAAAGAAAGATTGCAGAAATAAAGGCACAGTTGCAGGTACTGGAAGAATGGCTACAAGAGCAGGAAAATCAAAAAGGAAAATGGATCTTTCCATTGAAGGGAAAGAGAGTGATTTGGGGACAATTGCAGAGGAGGTTGAGACAAATTCTGATTGTCTTGTTGAAAAAGGGACTTAGAGTTCTTGTGCCAGAGATGAAATTTGAAGATTCCACATGCAGATCTGATCAAAGGGAAGTGCTGAAGGAAGCAGTCAAGACTAAAAAGTCTTGCAGTTTTAAAACTGATAAGTTGTGTGTGTTTGCAGGTGCAGAGGAGGAGATCATTGATAATTTCTTGAGTTATTCGGTAGATTCAGATCAGTTGGATAATGTGAACTCTTGTGTTTGTATAGCTGACAATTGTGATGTGACTACAGGTTTTACTGAGGAGGAAGTGCAATCTTGTGAAACTGATACAGTACAAGAGGAAATTCTTATGGATGCTGAAGAAGTGAATCAGTCTGTAGCAGGGATAAGTGAAGAAACAGTTGAAACTGTTGAACTTGGTGATTTTGTGCAAACTGAAAGTTTATGTGTGAATGCAGGTGATAATATGCTTCAACGATGCTACAAAGAAATTGCATTATTAGAGTATTGGTTGGAGAATCCAGAGTATGACAGGAAGATTGCAGCAGAAAGAGTCCAGTGCAGTGAACAAGAGGGAAAAGTTGCAGATGGAATTACAGGTGACAAGCAAAGGAATGTTGCAGAGCGACAGGAAGATAGGGAGGCCGCAACATCCATAGTGGCAGTTGAGACAACATTGATAACAGCAGAAGAGGCACTGATGCCTTATATTTTTTATTCTAACAATTGTTTTGTGAGTATAGGTTTTATTGAAGATGTTGGAGAAAATCTATTAGACATAGAAATTGAAATGATGAGGCGGATGATGATGAAGGAATCCCGGAAGAGACCAGCAGCAGTAAAAAAAGGAGAAGCAACAAAAGGAAGACAATAGAAGATTGCGAGAGCACAACCAGTGGAGAGATGCAACATAAAGTGTGGAAACCTGGAGAAAGGCAGCGAACAATAACACATAATGACTTGCAACACAAGATATGGGATCCAGGCATACACAGATCTGAACACATGATCAGGAGATCATGATTAATTTTAAGGTTGGGTGTATGATGCAGGAGCATCAAGACCCTCTTCATTTGTAAATATGGAATAAAAATGGGGTGTGATAATTTTGTTATTTTTAATAAAATAGGAAGTGAAGTTTATGTAAATATTCTTTCTAAATAAAAGGATATGAGAGAATAGTTTAGGAAAAAGAATTGGGATAGAACTTCTATGTTTTTACAGGATAAGAGTGGGAAAAAGCTTCAAGCTTTAAATCTTTATGTAAAGAGAAAAAGCCTATTTTTTCTAGGAGATAAGGAGAAGATCTATTTGTACGTATCCTTTATTATTTTAAATAAAGGGGCAGCAAGCTTTCAGAGGGGGAGAGAGGAGCGATGTCAGAATTCTCATGAAAAAACTTTATCTCGGTATTTTAATGAATGATTGGTTTTTCTGTTAAAATATATCATGCATTCAATAATTAATGGACTATGTATTAAGCGAATGGTTATCTGTATATTTGTGAAGCATCCTTATGTTATGTTTAAAAGCATTACCTCCGTGCAAGTGCTGGAAGCAATGCCACAAATGTGTCGAGGGATTGAATTTATTGATGTTCTCGTTACATACATCATCGTTGGCCAGAATTAAAGCGCCATCGACCACATTCCAGATGCTCGTTGGCTAGTGAAAGATGGGATAGCTGCGCTGGTTAAGTGGGCGATAGTTGTGAACCTTTATACATTTGCTATGCGCGATAATAATATATATATATAACTGTGTATCTAATTATCTTGGCAACAACATACAGGATAGGGTGAAGATTAGCGTATTCTCCAGTGATTGAAGCAACAGTGGGGTGAATTCTTGTTGTGATGGTTTCCTCTCAACGACTGGCTCGAAGGAGCATTCCGTTGGTTAGTGTATTCATAGCCTGTCCGCGGCAGAAATGTTTGTATTTTAGTGTTGATGGCCGGTTCGAACCATACCCTGTCTACGAGAGAGAGGTATATTACATTATTGATGGTGACTCGGTTGTGAACCAAAACTCTTAGCTTACAGTTACACCTATTCATAAACAATTCTCTCCATTTAGTTGTTTAATTTGAGTTTAACAGGTGGATTTCCAAGGCGTATCAGTGCAGGGCGTTGTTGTTGTATTGGAAAATATCCATGAATATATTGGTCCAGCGAAATTGCTCACCTGAAATATGAGTTAAATGGGTTTGAGTTTTGGAGTTTTCCTCCAAGAAACGCGCATCCACAATTGTTGGGTAACGGTTGAGGTTGGAATAATACGGATACATGCTCGTGGGCCTGTAAGCGTTGAGGGGCTTTTAATAACCAGATGGTTGTTGAGAGGTAATGGGCAAGCAGTAAATGGTAAGTAGAAAATGCATGAATCCTGTTGTATTGATAGCATATGAGTAAATTGTACAATGAAAATAGCATAGCGCTGTAACTGTATGGATGGTGCGTGAAGGCACGGGTTCGATACTGAATACAAGGACTCGATTCAAGGTGAGTTATAATGTGGGGGCAGAGGTACTTTAATGGAGTTTGAGTGTCGAAAGAACTTGATTATGGATTAGATTTCTAAATCCTATGAGTTTCTAATTGGAAAAGTTGAGATTGCCAGATTTAGCTTATTGGGGAAATGGAGGAAATGCATTCTTAAATGCATAGTGTATAAAGGTCCTGGTTTATGCGGGTTGGCCTGCATCAGTTTTCCTACCAAAAAAATGAACGAGGGCCTCAACCAAAGCAGCCATCATTTCTAATATCCCTCCCCCTCAAAAAAACCTACTCATAAAAGGAAAATTACTACTCTCCCAACCTTTTTACCCCAAAGACGAATGAGGGTGTCAACTAAAGCAGCAACTGTTGCCACTATCCTAAATTCCCCACCTATTCATCTAAGACCCCATACCCCACCACAGTCCCAAGTCCTTGAATCTTTACCTGTCTCATCCTCAGGCACTGAAACACAAGAACTATATGCCCAGGATTTTACGACATCGTTTCTTTTAGAACAAGTAGCTGTCACACAAGAACCAGCTACTCATTCAGTGGCTGCCACACAATAACCAATTGTTGATATAGAAAATCTAGATGCCCAGAATGCTGCACATCAAGTAGCTGTCACACAAGAACCAGCTACTCATTCAGTAGTTGCCACACAAGAACCAGCTGCTGATATACAAAATCTAGGTACCTAGAATGTTGCACATCAAGCAGCTGTCACACAAGAACCAGCTACTCATCTGGTAGCTGCCACACAAGAACCAGTTGTTGATCTACAAAATCCAGATGCCTAGGATGTTTTACATCCCGTAGCTGTTACACAAGAACAAGCTACTCATTTTGTAGTTGTTACATAAGAACCAACTACTCATTCAGTAGCTGTCACACAAGAACTAGCTATTGATATACAAAATTTGGATACTCAAGATGTTGCACATCACGTAGCTGCTACATAAGAACCAGCTACTCATTCAGTAGCTGCCACATAAGAACCAGCGACTAATACTGTGACTACTACACAAAGCCCAGTAACTCTTGCTTCCCTTTTACAGGAAAAAGAGTTTCTAAAATCAGAACTCGAAGCTTATAAGCAGGAATTAGTAACGGTAAGGGAAGCCTATGACAGGGAGCTTAATTTATACACTTTAGCCCATGCAGCATCCACGGCTGAGAAAAGTACAGAGAAAGACCAGTATAAGGAATATATGTGCAGCCAATGCGGTAACATTTATCATCAAGCCAGGTATAAAATAGTTGAAATCCCACTGCCTGGAGCCTCTCCTGCATCCACTTCTTCTGCAATCAAAGTGGAACACCCTACTGTCACACAAGAACCAGCAGGGCCTTCAAAATGTTTTGAAAAAGAAGCTAAACCACAAATACCTCGGCTTACTGTAACTGTTAAAGCTGAAAATCCTGTACCTCGGCCTACAAAAATTGTTTTTACTCAGACCTGCAGTACTGAAGAACAAACTGATAAATGGAATAACGAATATGTTATTTCACAAGATAAGATCTTGCAAGAGCATAAATCACTCTGGAAAAATCATATATATTCAAATTGGGAAGCCTTGAGGCAAGTACTCCAACAATCTTGCACACAGAGGAAAGAGAATAAAGAGCTAAAAAGTAAACTGCTCCTTATGTTTGATTTGGTTCAGAAATTATTAGCTACCAGGAAAGCATCTTCCAACTAAAAATGGGAGACCTCATGAAGTGTTTACACTAGAGCAGTTTGTGGAAACGTTCACAGAAGCATCCACCACTGATCAACATTTGATCTGTGAGTTGTATCTCCACAATGAAGCTATCCCTGAAAATAGGAAGATCAATCTTAACCCTTTGGTTGGTGATGTTCAGATCAGGGCATTTGCCTCCTTCCTTGCTAATGAAATCACATCATAGACTGCCTTTCTTGTAGCAAGGCATAGTGAGGACAACCATCTCCTGTGGATTCGACCAGAGCCACAAAATCCTGCCATTTTTATTTAGGAGTATCATCAATTTTTTAAAAAACCAGGGATGGTTGAACACATCAAGCAACTACAAGCAATAGTGCTACAGGATTGCCAACATTTTGTTAGGACTAAGGAAGTTACTTCCTTAAAAGCAAACAACTTATTTTGGAAACAATGCTCTAAGGAAAGGCAGGAGTATAACCCCTTTAGTCCCCCTAATTTTGAAGCAACAATCTCAAGGGTACCCGATTATATTAGATGTGTTCAGCAATGTGCTGAAAAATTGATAGGATATAATTTTAGTTTTCCTCTTCTGTGGATGCCAGCACAAGAATGTAAGGCTCATTATAGGTTGACTAAAAAGGAAGAAGCATCATGGAAAAGGTTACAAAATGTGCACAGGTTCAGAGATCTAGCCGACAATACATTCTATAGTTACTGCTTAAGTAACTTGCACTCCAAGGCCCAGTACCCAGACTCAGATTCAGAGTGAAGTTGCATGAGAACATGCAACCCTTTCAGTTGGGGGGGATGTTAGGACCCTACATTGTACCTTTTTGCTCACATATTTTGCTATCATTCCATCCTTTTTCAATCCATATTTAAAGTTCTTGTTATTACTTTAATCCATTTTCCAAAGGTATATAACATTTATTCTCATTACTATATGTTTATTTTTTTTTACATATAATTTTACATTACCTTCATAATTAATCATTGATCAAAAATATATAGTTGTTGAAACAATCTGAAGACTGCAGATTTATCATTGCGGTCTATGTTGCTGAAACAGTTAGACCAATGCACAAATCTCGTTGTTGAAACAGCCCGTGATTTGCATTTCAGATTCGACAGCAACAAGAGGAGATCATCAAAGGAGCTGTTACACTGGCCGCAACAACTACATTCCAAAGTTGGCATTGTCACAACCATTGTAACAGCTTTGTTAATGGAAGAACCAATTATCCTATTTTAGCATACTGGGTTAAGAATAGGATTTATAATGTAATCAAATGTATAATAGATGTCTCCTCTTTAAAAAAAGGATACATCAACATTAGGGGGACGACGAACAGACTACAAGAAGGTTTTCTTGAAAGTAAAGGAACTTGAATCTTTTGTAATATGATACATTGACAGATGAATAAAATATTGTTCTAAGCATTCCTTCTTAGTTCCTTTTTCTGGGGAATCTCGTGAGAAGGAAAGGGCCCACCTTCATCACAAGATTCACACATTAATTCTTGTAATGTATTAAGTGTTATTTTTCATTCATACCCCGTTAAACTATGTTTGTTGAAATTACTTATGCATTATTGGAACTCTGTATTTATTGCCAAAACTTTGTTTCCATTTGATTATTGCATTGTTTTCATAAATTCATTCATAGCTAATCAATGATTACTTTAATTGGTAATCAGGTTTACAGAGTGAATTTGTAAAGCATGGTAATTAGAAATAGGTACTGAAGATTCTTGCTTGGGGAATAGGGTCCTGTCCTCTGTTATAGCACAACTAGTCTTTTCCTCTGCAGATTGATTTCTTTTCCTAGATTGTTCTTTCTAATGTAACCCAAGATTCTTTGATAATTTTCTGCAATAGAGAGATTGTTCCCGCTGTAACTCAGAGTAGAGCTTCAGTTTGATTAGTGCAATTGTTACTACAACTTTTCATTGCTTTTGGGATTGAGCATATACAGTGTGTGATTGCCTTTGAAACAAAAAAACTTCCCTGGGCTGACAATTCATGTAGCACTTGGTTGTTTAAATTAATAAGCAATTAAAGTGACCAACAAGGTTAAGGTGTGGTGGAGGCATTTTACTCCTTAGGATGCCATTTGGGAAATGGAATAAGAAATTTAGAAAAAGTACCCAACATTGTTTCAGCAAACAGGAGTTGAAACATAAATACCGAGGACAATGTAAATAAAAGGGAAGGAGAATGTAATAATCCCTATCTACTGGAAGTATTAATATTGTTATTTTTTACTAAAACTGAACTATGATGATAGAAAATTCATGAACTGTGATGCCATAATTATGTAAATAAACGTTTTATTGATAAATGAGTAATGAATTAGAAACTGTTGTAGATGAGGTTCTATATATAAGATAACCTTTCCATGATAAGAATTATAGAGAGAATTATAGGTAAACATAATGGATGGTAGAGAAATATCCATTAAGTTCTTAGCTTGAAATAAATGCTAGGCTGGGATTGGCATAAAGTAGTGCTCAGGATAGTAGAGATATTTTGTAAAAAACAAGCCCAGGCCAGTGGTTTGAAAAAACCGCAAAAGCAAGACGTTTTTAGAGGAAAAACCCCATATGGAAGGAAGACATAAAATGGCTATTACAAGGATCAGTAATGTTGTTGATATCTTAGTAAATAAATCTTTGCTCAGGGGTGAATTGAGGAGAACCACTTCTATGGTTGGGAGGAAAAAAAGTTTCCAGTTTTGAGTTTGCCCTAACTACATATTACTGGTTAGATTGTGATTGCTTTGCTTTAAAGTTGTAGGTTGGTAAAGGATGTTTTTTTTTTTTTTTTTTTTTTTTTTTTTTTTTTTTGTGCAACAGGAGTTTAGAATTGCATGCAAGATTTTATTTTGTGATGAGAATCTGTATTTTATTTTGTTATTAATTAGGAAAAAGAGAAGGCTCTAAAGTTCTAGACAAAAATATTTTTGAAATTCCACCGAGTGAATATTATTTAATTTTATTAGTACTCTCAAATTTTGGAATATAATAATATTGTATTCCTACAGATATCTTATTTTCCACATGCTAATGGATAATTATCTTAGGATAAAGACTTTGTATCATGAGGGTGGTAAAGAGTAAATGAGATTTATATATTACAAAACTATTGATAAGCTAAAAACTAAAAGTAATAAATAATGACGGGTGTACAGTAGATCTGGAAAGAAAATATTTTCGTATAAGAAACAAGGAAATTTTCATGTTTATAATCAATACAATTTCTTCACTCTTATATGATTAATATTTTATTATGAAAATAATTTAGAAATGAACACAACATCCAAATGGAAACTGTTAGTGTCAGTGTTTGCAGCCTTCCACCAGTGATCAAATGTGCTCTTATAAAGTGTTCTTGGGGTCTCAAAGTCAATTTTTTGTCATTTCAGTAAGTCTTGAAGTAAAATTTGGTCACTAGGTATTAGGTCTAGGATTGAAAACACTAGGTATAGGTCTAGGATTCAAAACACTCCTCCCAAAGTTTTCCAAGTATTGGTACACTTCACAATTTGGCTGAGTGTACCATCATTCAAAGAGTTTTCGTCATCATTTCAGGTTCCAATGGGTCATTTTATACCTTGTTCGTGCTGAAGTTGTAATTAGGTAAGGCTCATTTCCCTCTCCTAGGGTTTTGATGGTAATTTTTCTTGGATGGTCAAATCATCAACAAAACTTGTATACTGATGCTCATACACATTCCCCTATCCTTAATATACCTTCTTAAGCAATTCCCATCACTGATATCCCTCAACTTCATTATTTTCCCACAAACCCTATCCTATTGCTACAATTTGACACTTTTCTAGGTTAGGCCTTTGTTTTTCCCTTTTGGATTGCTTCCCCTCACTCAATCCTTGAAATTCCACTTTCCCATGCTTCCTAACATCCCTCCCTACTTTGAAAAAACATTTCTCAAGAAATTATAAGCCCATTGTCCCCTTCATTTCCCTTGATTTCTACAAATCCCTTCTTCCAAACATTGGGATAAGTTTTATTCAAATGATGTTTCTGAGAGAGAAAATATGAATTTGGAAAAAGTGAGAGAGGTTTTTTTCCATCATAGACTCAAGAATAAAAATAACAATCCATTTTTACACAGGTCCCATGGTTTGGGAGAAATGTCCAAAACATCATTTTCCTCAGGAGAGTTGCTGCACTCCGGGAGCGACTTTGGGAAAATCAATATTTCTATTTGCTAGAATGACCAAATCACTTTCTTGATGAGTCAAATAATAACTAGACATAGGGAGATTTCAAATGATCTATCATGAGCACAATTTTAAGTTGAGGAGGACCTTAAAAAGTTGACTGCAACATCACTTTGCATTTTGGAAGCCTCATTCTGCACATTTTGACTAGTCTTGAGAGATTGGGCTTCTGATAGGGCAAACAAGCTCCAAATTGAAAAATTCAAGACGTTCTAGAACTTAAACTCAACACTCTTTCTAACAAGCTATCCTATGCCCAATTTGGACATCAGGAAGGTAGTCAAACGTGGAATTTAAGTGGAACTAAGATTTTGGCAGGGTGGCGCTGCGCTTTTGGCAGGGTGGCGCTGCGCTTTTGGCAGGGTGGCGCTATACTTTTGGTAGCGGCGCTGTGATTTAAGCAGGATAGCCCTAAAACCTCCAAATCATCAAACAATCTTCAAAATTTCTTTTTATCTCCATCATCACAAGTAAGTAGATATCCCTCACCTTGGTTTTGATTTGCAAATCTAAGTTATAAGCATTGTTTGCCATGTTTAATATCAAACCCTAAAATCCACGTAATGATGCTCAAACCCTAAATACTTATTATTCATCCTAGAAACCATCCCTACAATCCTAAAATTCCCCTATCCCTATTTCACTATCACCCTATCCCTTTTCCCCTTTACCACTATTCCATATCGTTCACATTCCCCTTTGTCCCTTTCCCAAGAGCAAATCTCAAGCGAACAAAACCTTCCCTCTCATTTCCTAGCCACAAGCTCATCTTCTATCCCCTCATTGCTCATTTCCATACACCTCAATCTTGCAAAAATGGACCTGGAATACCAAGACTATGAGGAAGAAAGGGACTTTGACTTGACTGAACATGAGGAGATGCAGCAACGTTATACTCGTCATGGGGTTGAAATCATTGACTTAGAGGTTCAGGAAAAATAAACCATCAAAGACATCATCATACATGAAAGAGAAGCTCAAGTGCGAGCTTTGGCAGATAATTTTGAGAAGGCCAAATACATCATTACATACATGGAGCAAGAAAACAAACAATTGAGTGACAAACAAGTCCTCATGGAGATAGAAGTGCTCAAGTTGAAATGACAAAGTGCCAAAGAAGCACAAGTCACTTTGACTCCTATTGAGCAGGAGATTGAAGATGATAGGGAGACTTGGCTTGAAAGAGTCAACCTGCACCTTGAGAAGCTACTACAGAAGTCCAACAGAGATAATCAACTGATCAAACTCATGGCCTATCATTATAGGACCCGAAACAACATTTGTAATATGAGGATCAAGAGAATGAAAACTAGACTAAGGCGAGCCTTGAAAGGAAAGAAAGAGGATGATAGAATTAGGATGCTAGCTGAAGCTTCCTTGGCTCATTAGAGCACATGATGAGGGTGCTTCTCACCAATTTTGGGCAAATTTGGAGCAAATTTTGTCATTTGCAATTTTTGGAATTTAATACACAGAAAAACTCCCTATAAGCGTAGCGCCACTGGCATTGCACTTTTCCTAGGGGCACCCAATGAAGAACTGGTTTGGATTTTTGGATTCAGAGTGATGATGACATGCACCTCAGCGAGTTTCAAAATTTTTGGGGCAGAACTGGTCCACCAAAAGGTCAAAAAACAGCCTAAAAATGACCTTTCTACCACTTTTTGGACACACAGAAGCAGCCTTGGGAGGATCAATTTTTGGGGTGTCAAATGAGCTTAAAATTCAGAAGATCCAGGTGCTTTGGAAATTATGCTTGAATAGATTTCCAATGAGCTATCACGGGCTCAATTTGGATGCCTGGAAGGCCTCCAAAAGGGACCTAAAAGTGGCACTGCGCTTTTGGCAGTTTTGCTCAGGGTTGCTATTTTTTCAATTTTTGAATGTAATCATGGATTCTCTCTCATGAATTGGAGGATTTACCATTGTAAATGACGACTTGGAATGTAATTATGATAGATAAGTAGTAATAGAGGGTATATTCATTGCTTTAGAAGTTAGTTTGAGCTCACATGGATTAGTTTTTCACTTTTAGAGGCAAGTTGTTGATGATGCCTATATCCCTGTTCCTTGTTCAGTATTAGTTAGATTAACTCCTTATCTTAGGGATTCGACCCCTGAGGATGGGAGGAGGTTGAAATCGTGTCTATATCTTCTTCTTCTTTCTCATTGTAAAGGGGTTTACTCAGCTGGATGCTCATACCTTGATTGTACACCTTTTGTAAGGAGTTTGGCAGGAGATTAATAGGAATTGCAACTATTTTTATGGGATCCATGTGGTATGAGTTTTAGTACAGTTTCTTCTTATATAATCATATGTTAATGTGTTTTGTATGCTTCTTGAATAATTTCATTGCTTCTAATTGAATGTTTTCAAGTTGATAGGCAAAATTCATTGCATTAGTGCTCTGCCTTGGGAAGCCATCCACCATTTCATGTTTTCTGCAGTCTAGGAAGGATCCATGGTTTTCATATGCCCTTCGTAGCTTCTCACCAGTCTAAAAAATCTCACCCCATTAAGCCTTTGAGTGCTAAATCATATGCCTACCTTGCCCCATTGAACACCCTGCAATTCTGACCTAGTTCCCTAGACCTAAACTATCCAGCTCCTCCTGATCAGGAAGAACCCCATGAAAATCCAATCAAAACTTCATGCTACTATACCTAGCCTAAATCCTTTACTTGATCCAATCATCTTCGATGAGATCCTCTTGGAGAGAGACCTCTCTCGGCCTAGTAGGGCTAGCTACTTGGCTAAGTGTGGTTTGTGGTTACCCTGGCATTGCCTTTCTTCACCCTGAGGTTCAATCCAGGTGATAACATAGTGGCGACCATACTGGAGAACGTAGTTTTATGTTCCTTTGCAAAATGTATCAAGTTTAGATCTGATTGTTGATGGTCAACAACGATCAGACACGGGAAGGCTGAAATCATTCACCTGGTGACTCACAATTAATTTCAAGATCAAATCCAAGGACTCGATTGGAGGATGAACCTGACCAGCAAAAACATGAAAGGACAATATGGAAATATCATGTATTCAGGTTGAAATTTCATCTAAGACATTATGTTATTTGTTATAAATTATTTCTTCTCTTTTCCCAAGAATTTCAAGAAGGCTTTACAAATTATATTGTATTCGAGAAAAGACCCTAGACTTGCATTTGATTCTTTCCCTTTGAAGATTGTGAATACAAAATATTCGCATGCCTTTGATCTTGATCAAGACCGTTCTTCTGAATCTTATGATGACTGTCTTCAAACTGATGAGCCTCAAGAGACTAAGACTAATTCTATAGCTTCTGTATATACTCCTATACCTTGTCAAATTCTAGATAGATACATGCCTCTGATTTTACCATATATATCCCATGCTTTCCCTAAAAATCATTACTTATATCTACCAAGAATTGATGGTGAATGTGACAACATCACTGTGGAGAGACATATACTTAATTTTGAGTCTTTTCTTGACCATTTTGAAGTTGATGAAGAGGATGTCAGTATTAGGATTTTCGCTCTTATTTTGCAAGGAAAAATCAAGAGTTGGTTCAAAACCCTTCCTCATGTGAGCATCTCAAATTTCCAGCAGTTCGTCAAAGTTTTCCTCAACAAGTGGGTGGTAAAAAAACACTTTCTTGATTCTAGAAGAGTATAACCAGCTGAAAAGACTACCAAGGGAGACAACACAACAATTTTCTTCCAGTTTTAACCAAGTCCATTTTTCTATGTCTGCTAATCTAAGGCCTCCTCTTGGATCCACTCTCTTATATTATCTGGAAGCCTTTGATTCGGAAATGGAGTTTCAGCTGAGAGAAAGGAACCATGCAACACTTGAAGGGATGCAAAATAGTGCAGTAGATGTAGAGGCTAATTTGTTGATCAGAAGGGCAAAGTTGAAGGAAGAAGATATGAAGAACATAGATCCAGAGGAATCGACATATTTAGAGGTAAAACTCGACATTTTGGTAAGTGCAATGGAAGAGATGATGCAAAAGATCACCACAACAAATGAGTACGATTTTCAAGACCATGGCTCGCTGATTGAAGAAGAACAAGTGGCTGATCCAAAACATTTCCTTTCTTATCCCAGTTGTCATAGATCTGATAATGATTGTTTTATAGATCATCTTGGAAAGGAGAGATCTGTTGATTTGACAATTATGCTTTATGATGTGTTTTATACTGATGATTTTCCTAAGTTTGATCAATATGATGATGATTATGTTCTCCAAATAGAATCTAGTCTTGCAGACAAATCAGCAGCTAGTTTGTGGAAGGAGGAAGTTCACTTTCAACAGTTTGAATATGGTGGTTAGCTAATGCATATTAGCTATGGAAGTGAGGAGAAAATTTTTGAAAATTTTGAAGTAAGTGAAGGATCTTTGCCTCCTTGCTTTACTTCATTTTAGTTCATCAGAGACAACTTTCGTGCAATCAGAAATCAACCGTCAATAAGTTTTGATCGGGACCATCCTGAGGGCAATGAAATCCTTGTTCAAGACTTCTCATATATAGATTTACAACTCCCAAATTCCATTGAATTTCAGGTTGCAAATGAAGACTCGGAAATTGGAACATATGATCAAATGATGCAAGATGATTCCATACCATAATTTTTTGGATCATTTTAGTTTTTGAAGGGAATTTTGCATAGTATACCTTCAAATGAGAAGCCTATAGAAAATCATCCAATCTCATTGGAACCAATAGAAAATGGGTTGCAACAATATTTTCAAGTTTTTCACGATCCAATAGCTGATGTGTTGGATGATATTTGCAGTCAAAGTCCTCCATTAGCTAACTTTGATCTTGAAAAAATTAGTGATACGAACTTGATCCAACAACGAGTTTCTTTGTCATTTTCAGCAGGAGTCTCGTCATAAAGATCAGATGAAAGTTTGCATTCATGGTATGAGGAGAAGCAAAGTAATCCATTGGATGAGCTAAGTCCCAGTGCACATGAATTTCAAGATCCTTATGTTGTATTTTTGGAGTCAAATAGACAATCCATATTCTTCAATCTGGGAAAATTTGGATCTGTTTACTAGTTTTCATGGGAGTTGCATTTCAATAGTTCTCTCTTGTTGCTCATAAGAAAGCACTTGCAGAGAATTAAAACAACATCCATAATTTTTACTTGGTTGCATTGGTTGTTTCATTTCACTTGATCAGGTGAGGAATGGATCACTTAGAGTAGGGTGTGATTAATAAGATCCATTTTGAGCATATTCTCTAGTTTGTCAATTTTGTTTTAGTTCGAGTTAGTTTTTAGTCGAGTAAAAGTTAATTTGCATCTTTGAGTCATCATTATTCAGTCACGTATTTTAGATTGAGTTTTATGACCAATCGATAAGGCAACTTGGTCTATGGTATTCTTGGCACCTCCAAGGAGTTACCGTCCCTAATGGAGCCAATGTTAGTGTCACTCTTTGCAGCCTTTGACCAGTGATCAAATGTGCTCTTTTAAAGTGTTCTTGGGGTGTCAAAGTCAAATTATTGTCATTTCAGTGAGTCTTCAAGTAAAATTTGGTCACTAAGTATTAGGTCTAGGATTAAAAACACTAGATATTAGGTCTAGGATTGAAAACACTCCTTCCAAAGTTTTCCATGTATTGGTCCATGTCACCATTCGATTGAGTGTACCATCATTCAAATAGTTTTCATTGTCATTTCAAGTTCCAATGCATCATTTTACACCTTTTTCGTGCTTCAGTTGTACTTAGGTAATGCTCATTTCCCTCTCTTAGGGTTTTGAAGGTAATTTTCCTTGGATGGTCAAATCATCAACAAAACTTGTATCATGATACTCATATGCATTCCCCTATCCTTAATATACCTTCTTAAACACTTCCCATTACCAATATCCCTCAAATTCATCATTTTCCCACAAACCCTAGCTTATTGCTACAATTTGACAATTTTCTAGGTTGGGCATGTGTTTTTCCCTTTTGGACCCCTTCCTGTCACTCCATCCTTGAAATTCCACTTTCCCCTGATTCCTAACATCCATCCCTACTTCCAAAAAAAATTCTCAAGAAATTATAAGCCCCTCATCCCCTTCATTTCCCTTCATTTCTACAAATCCCCTGTTCCACACATCGGGATAGGTTTTATTCAAATGATGTTTCTGAGCAAGAAAAGATTAATTTGAAAAATATTAGAGAGGTTTCTTTCCATCATAGACTAAAGAAGAAAAAACTCCATCACTCTTTACACTGATCTCATGGTTTGGGAGAAATGTCCAAAACATCATTTGCCTCAGGAGAGTTACTTCACTTCTGGAGCGACTTCGGGAAAGTCAAGCTTTCTCCTAGATGGAGTGACCAAATCACTTTCTTGATGAGTCAAATGATAATTAGACGTAGAAATATTTCCAATGAGCTATCATGAGCTCAATTTGGAGTTAAGGAAGACCTTGAAAAGTTGACTGCAACATCACTCTGCATTCTGGCAACCTAATTCTACACAGTTTTTACCGGTCTTTGGATATTCGGCGTTTGACAGGCCAAATGAGATCCAAATTGAAAGATTTAAGATGTTCTGTAAAGTAGACACGACAAGATTTCCAATGAGATATCTCACACCCACTGTGGAGATCGGGAAGGCAGTCAAAAGTGGACTTGATATGGTGCTGCGCTTTTCGCAAGGTGGCACTGTGCCTTTGGAAGTGGCGTTGTTCTTTTGGCAGGGTGGTGCTACTCCTTTGGCAATGGTGTTGTGCTTTTGGTAATGGAACTATTCTTCTAGAAGGAGAGCCCAAAAACCTTCAAATCCTCAAACAAACTTAAAAATTTCTCTTGCTCTCCATCATCACAAGTATGTAGATATCCTCTCCTTGGTTTTGATTTGCAAATCTAAGTTATAAGCATCATTTGCCATGTTTAATCTCAAACACTAAAATCCCCCTAATGATTCTCAAACCCTAAATCCTTACTATTCATCCCAAAATACAACCCTACAATCCTAAAATTCCCCTATCCTTATTTCACTATCACCCTATCTCTTTCCCCTTTACCATTATTCCATATCATTCACATTCCACTTTGTCCCTTTTCTCCAAGAGCAAATCTCATGAAAACAAAACCCTCCCTCTCATTTCCTAGCCACAAGCTCATCTTCTATCCCCTCATTCCTCATTTCCATACACCTCAACCTTGCAAACATGGACCTAGAAGACCAAGACTATGATGAGGAAAGGGACTTTGACTTCACTGAGCGTGAGGAGCCGCATCAACATTATACTCGTCATGGGGTTGAAATCATTGACTTAGAGGCTCGGGATGAATAAACCATCAGAGACATCATCATACGGGAAAGAGAAGCTCAATTGAAAGCTTTGGCAGACAATTTGGACAGGTTCAAATACTTCACTACATACTTGGAGCAAGAAAACAAACAATTGAGTGACAAACAAGTCCTCATATAGATAGAAATGCCCAAGTTGAAACGACAAAGTGGCAAAGAAGCACAAGTCACTTTGACTCCTATTGAGTTGGAGATTGAAGATGATAGGGAGACTTGGCTTGAAAGATTCAACTTGCACCTTGAGACGCTGCTATAGAAGGCCAATAGAGATAATCAGATGATCAGACACATGGCCTATCATTATAGGACCCGAAACAAGATTTGCAATATGAGGGTCAAGAGAATGAAAACTAGGCTAAGGCAAGCCTTGAAAGGCAAGAAAGAGTAGGATAGACTTAGGATGTTGGCTGAAGCTTCCTTGAATCATTAGAGCACATGATGAGGGTGCTTCTCACCAATTTTGGGCAAATTTGGAGCAAATTTTTTCATTTGCAAATTTTGGAATTTAATACACAGAAAAACTGCCTATAAGCACATCGCCACCGGCGCTGCGCTTTTCCTAGGGGCACCCAATGAAGAAATGGTTTGCATTTTTGGATCCAGAGTGATGAGAGCATTCACCCCAGCAAGTTTCAAATTTTTTGGGGCAGAATTGGTCGACCAAAAGGTCAAAAAACACGCTAAAAATGACCTTTCTGCCACTTTTTGGACACACAAAAGAAGTCTTGGGAGAATCAAGTTTTGAGGGGTTAAATGAGCTTCAAATTCAAAAAATCCAGGTGTTTTGGAAAATCGACTTGAATAAATTTCCAATGACATATCATGGGCTAAATTGGGATGTCAGAAAGGCCTCCAAAAGGGACCTGAAAGTGGCACTATGGTTTTGGCTAGTGGCACTGCACTTTTGGCAGTTTTGCTCAGGGTTGCTATTTTTCCAGTTTTTTACTATAATCATGGATTCTATCTCATGACTTGGAGGATTTACCATTGTAAATGATGACTTGGCATGTAATTATGATAGATAAATATTAATAGAGATTAGATTCATTTCTTTAGAAGTTAGTTTGAGCTCAAATGAATTAGTTTTTCACTTTTATATGCAAATTGTTGATGATGCCTATATTCCTGTTTCTTGTTCAGTATTAGTTAGATTAGCTCCTAATCTTAGGGATTTGACCCTTGAGGATGGGAGGAGGTTGAAATCATTTCTATATATTCTTCTTCTTTCTCATTGTAAAGGGTTGGACTCAGTTAGGTGCTCAGACCTTGATTGTACACCTTTTGTAAGCAGTTTGGCAGGAGATGAATAAGAATTGTAGCTACTTTTATGGGATCCATGTGGTATGAGTTTTAGTATAGTTTCTTCTTCTGTAATCATATGTTAATGTGTTTTTTATGATTCTTAAATCATTTCATTGCTTCTAGTTGAATGTTTTCAAGTTGATAGGCAAATTCATTGCATCAATGCTCTGCCTTGGGAAACCATTCACCATTTCACCTTTTTTGCAGTCTAGAAAAGATCCATGGTTTTCATATTCCCTTCATAGCTTCTCACCATTCTAAAACATCTCACCCCATCAAGCCATTGAGTGATAAATGCTCTGCCTACTTGCCCCATTGAACACCCTCCAATTCTGACCTAGTTCCCTAGACCTAAACTGTCCAATTCCTCCTGATCCAGCAAAATCCCTTCAAAATCCAACCAAAACTTCGTAATACTATACCTACCCTAAAATCCTTTACCTGATCCAATCATCTTGGCTGAGATCCTCATGGAGAGAGTCCTCTCCCGGCCTAGTAGGGCTAGCTACTTGGCTAAGCGTGGTTTGTGGTTACTCTAGCATTGCCTTCCTTCAGCCTGAGGTTCCATCCAAGTGATAATAGAAACCATATGTATTTGTAGTAATGATATCTATTGCATAGTGGATGTACATCTAAGGTGTTGACCATATTGTGTTGCAAGACAACACTCTCCAAACAAGACTACAATTTTAATTGAAGTTCTCACATAGGGTAGCAGACTAGTATAACCCATTTTTGTGGGAATTGACTGTAGTAATAGAGGAACAAATGAGGAAAATTATATCCATTGGTTGCTTAAAGGAGGGATTGAGGCATCTCCTCATTCCCCATAGTCAATCAAACAAATAAACTCTATAGAATAGGAGTTAATACAATAACTAGTTCTAGTGGTCGAGAAATCACACTACTTTTTAAAACAACAGGCAAATGGATGTTGTGAAAATTACATGAATTCGATGAGTAGTTTTTGTTAGAGAAGGTGAATGACAGACTAAACTAATAGATGGAAATGATAATTTAACATCTAAATAATATTGATTAACCCCAGTGATATAACATGTTATAAACTGAAATACATTGTTTATTTCTCATTGCTCATTATAGCCCAAGAAGAAATTCAAATAACAATTATGAGTATGTGAAACAAGAAGGTTGGAGCTAACAATAAACCAATAAGCCATATATAGTAAATTATTAAGAAAAAGAGGATATCTTAGGCATATCATAGCACCACATAAATAGAGAAAGAGCATGAGGAAAATACCTTACATCGATATTAATAAGAATGAAATTTCAAGTGTCATATGTAATGAAGGAAATATATAAATAAAGTTTGTTAACTAAACAGAGTTCCAAGATCTTGTATTTTGTCCTCATGAGAATAATTATTCAGCTAAACTAAAATACAATATAGAGTAGAACTGGGCATGAAAATTATAGTTCCAAATTACAATTAGAGGCCAGTCATAAACCACCATGCAAATATAAAGGAAAAACATAAACTGGGGTAGTTCTTGTAGTGTAGACAACGACCCATGCCTAGCCATGAGGGTTGTCAATGAGATAGTTGAACCCATTTAAGGCGGTGAACTTAAAACAAAAAATAAATTTATAGTAATCCTCAGCACCCAAATTCCATCGAAACGAAGGACTTCCACAGACCTAGAGAATAACACAGGATGATAACTAGTTAATCGAAGAATGAACCTTGTTCATAACATACTTGAATCATAGGATAATTACTTTAGGTTTACCTCTATTAGAGAACAATAAAAAAAGAGAAAGGTAAGAATAGAGACCCAAAATGTAGAAGGGGTAAGCTCTGGTAATCGATTAATCATTGAATAAAATAAATTGAGAATTAGTAACAAAGTTACATGATGGAAGACAAGGGTAAGTGGAGGAATCACCTCGATCCAGCTTCTAGCATGCCTAGAGGAAGAAAGAGAGAGGGTCATCATAAAACCTTTGCACCACAAAACCATTTCCTTAATGAATATATAGAGCTAAAACACACAAACTGTTACTTGGAGATGTCTGGTGCAAAACTTATCACTGATTTGAGAAAACCCATGAAGGGACCACACAAGTGAGGTGTCACGAACCTTCATCCCTGATAGATCATGGAAAACATGGAAATTTTATCCCTATATACAAAGAGAAAAAAAAGGTGAATAAAAATTGGAAACCAGCAATATAAAATTTAAAAGTGTTCAACACATGGCAAAGAAAAAAAAAGTTAATTGTAACAGATTTTCATGCCAACCCTATGTGGCCATGGTATAAAACCTTCCCAAGAATTGTCACCTTGCATATTGGGTAACAACAGTTCAAAGAGTCATAACCTTGAAATAATAACATACGAGTTTCATAGACAACCTCGTGAACTTCACTGATATGTGTACTTAAAATCAATAACTAGAGAGAGAGTTCATGCGAATGACAAGGCATGCTACTTGGGGGGTTGTTTTTGTGCCCATAAGGCATTACATGGAAAACGAGAAAGAAGTATCGGCTTGGCTCCCTCTCAGACCAAGAAAAGAGGCTAGGCTAGCCTCCAACCCACAACGCAATGGAAATAGTGTTTGAATGCGAGTAAGGATTTGGGTAGAAGTAGTTTAGGGTTGCAAAGGTTGTTCCCACCATCTATCTCCTCCCCAATCATCGCCACCTTTTAAAACAAAGTGAGACTCGTTTGAATGCATCACGTGTGTACCATCATCCCATCACATGAAGGTAGTGAGGTGGCAGGGCGGGAGTAGGGTGTGCAACACCATCAAGTTGAAAAGGTAAACAAAAAGTATATGGTCTTAAGTTTTACAATATCTAAGGAAATTACTCATAACATAACCACAATAAAATTAACGCTCTCTCCTTAGACATTTAATCCATATGTCTTAGGCCTCAGTGAATAGTATTAATGGTAGGTGTCCAAAATAAATCAAATTGCATAATGTAAAGGGGTTATAAGTCATGTTTAGATCCCAAAATCAAAGTAATGCTTACATAACCTGGTTCGTAGGGGTTAGGGTTTTTAGGATTTGTATACCCAATTACACCATGGATCATATATATCAAGCATAGAGAGTTTTTAAAGAAAAAAGAGTTAGGTGAGAAAATGTATGCTATGATGAGAATTGGAAAATTGTTGTGAAGATGAGTTGATTGGATTTAACCATTATTATTGAATTGAGTAGGATAAGATTTGCATTAAATAAGTTTTTTTTATAAACTATATTTGAAATGAATGGGAGAAATGACAAATATGTCTAATTGATGCTTTGATAAATATCTATTACAATAATTATTGAATAGAAGTAATTTTGTCAAATTGGTAAAAATATGTTATTATTATGTGAACTTTAGATAGAAGAACATGAACCTAAAATTAAATATTTATTTAAAGCTTATCTTAAATAATCCCAAGTATTTAAACTTTATTCTAAATATTTAAAAAATATACTTTTTCCAAAACAAATTAGGGAAAAAATGATAATTATGTGGCAATTTAAAAAAAATTATAATCACACCTTAGTTCACTACAAAGAAAGCTCTCGCTTTTGGCTTTCTTCATTGGACAACTTATCAACAAAATCTACAAATAATTCCAATCTAATTTAGGTTTCAACCAAGAATATCTCATGCCTTTCTAAACATTTTCATCTACCTTTAAAATATAGTATAATATGAGATAAAAGAAAAGTGCACCCCATATTTAAAATGTAGCTATGGTAAATGAAATTAGGGCCTCTTTGTAGAAATAGATTATATCATATGATCTCAAAGAAACCTCATCAAAAGAACAAGTCTAAAAAAATGGTGATATCCTAATTAGATAAACAATTATCGAATCTCGCCTTAAAAGAGATATCTCAAAACAAATGAGGAGCATGAAGTCAATCCTCTACTATAATGTAATTGTGAAAAAACAACCCAAGGGCTAGAGTGCAAAACCTAAAGTACATTCTTCAAAGAGAGAATGGTCACTTCCTTTCCTGAGTATGAATCTTTTACAATAATCTAATTTATAACTGCAATGGAAGATTCTACATATATTTAGAACATAATTCTTATAATGTAACA